>JAJAGP010004436.1:0-50026 GCA_025084515.1 Ancistrus triradiatus | reverse complement strand
CACTTTCTGTAAATCCTATAAACTTCATTTCACTTCTCAAATATCACTGTGTTCATCTGCTATATGATATATTTAACTCAAGTTGCTGATCTGAACAACCAATGATTTATAAACTAAAATCATGAAAATTATCAGGGGTGCCCAAACTTTTTCATACGACTGTATCTATCGATAATCAAAAAGAAAGGAATTAATGATCAGTGTAAAAACTGCTAAATTGTTCAGTGCCATGACACAGCAGGACTGAAATCTGGTAGCACATAAGATGAACTCTTGTAAAGACAAGAGTTTATCCAGTGTATTAGGACAATATGTGGCTGTCCAACATAAAAAACACATGGTGTTGTCAAATTCAAATGGAATGCTTGGGTATGTTCTAATGTTTTAGATAGTACAAGAGAGAATTGCAACATCTACACAGTGTTGGGCAAAATACTTTGGATACATGCAAGCTAGAATATCCATTAAAGACGCTGTCGATCCCATTCAGTGCATGTTAAAAGAAAACACGCTGCAGCCTGACCTCTTCAGAAAGTAAATAACTTGCCTTCAGGAAGGAGTAGAGAGGCTCCTCATTCAGCCCATTAACCTCAATTTTACTGAAGATCGGGAATTTGGGAATGAAACCGCTACCGGGTCTGACCCACCGCAGGACATCTAGAGTCTCATCGTTCTCTTCTGAGAGAGAAAGAAGACGCCACATAACGCAGCTGCATAGTCCAGAGATCCTATTATACAGGTGTGTGCTGTTTAAAAACCACATTACGTTCTGTGAAACAGGTCGTTGGCCAAAATGGATCTTGACCGGACATTACCATAGTCAAATAGTCTTTTTATGCTAAATATAAAGGGTATTTTCAGAAGAAAACTGTGTGAAAACAATCCATAAATGCATCATAGATACTGCTGGAAACACGGGTGATTGAAACTTTTTAACAATCAGTAAAAATGTAATTTTAGCAATTTTTACTTTTCAAC
Source organism: Ancistrus triradiatus (assembly GCA_025084515.1). Lineage (NCBI taxonomy): Eukaryota > Metazoa > Chordata > Actinopteri > Siluriformes > Loricariidae > Ancistrus > Ancistrus triradiatus. The sequence goes on along the minus strand of JAJAGP010004436.1, from coordinate 49,048 downwards.
TGATGTGTTCAAATGGGAGCAGAACTTTCTGCAACTGCCTTCTTAAGTGATTAAGGTAGCTTAGTGGTTAAGGTACTGGACCATGGACCAGAAGGTCCAGGGTTCAATTCCCACCACTGCCACTGTTGTTTCCATAACCCACAATTGCTTGGATTATAAGATTATATCTGATGTAAATTGCTCTTGATAAAGGTGTCTACTAAATGACATAACTGTAAGTCTTTGAATAAGCACACAGATTATGTAAAAAGTCTTTACATTATATTATGTAAAAATGAGTCTGGTAAAGTTAGAGGTTTGTTCCATTTCCACACCCCTAATAAAATAAAAACATAAATTATTTCTTACCAGGTGACTGGAGTCCAAACTGATTACATGGAAATCCAAGAACAGTGAACCTCTCACCATCAAACACATCCATGAGTGCATTCAACCTGGGGAACTCCAGCAAAAAAAAACACACAACCCCTTGAACTTACAACCAGAGAACCAAACACTGCTCTTTACTGGAGCGTGCTGAAACACAAACTTACAAATCAGACTGCGTACATTTCACTGGGTGTTTCTCAACTTTCAAAGATATTTGTGTAATATTGCCTGACTTGGGTACATAAATCACCAGATAAATCGCTAACAATATATTGAAACACTGATACTAAAAGTCATCCTCATTCCTGTGACCAGTGCAAGATGGTTTATCAGAAACTAGCTGTTTAGCCTGCTAGCTATGTGCTAACATTTTCAACATAAAATAATGATTATTCTGGGTAGAGAAGTCAACGAATAAATCATCACGAATGACAAGTCAGGACTCGTCTCATGATATAGAAATTTAACTTCTGCCATAGTTTATTCAAAGCTAGATATTTAGCCTGTAAGATATAGGCTAACAGTACCTGCATTCAATCATAGCTAGGTCTATTGCTACATGTTTCGGTACTAAAATCAACATATAAATTATTCAGAATGCCAAATATAGTAAAATCATACTCATGTTTACCTGTGACAAGTGCATGCTAGTTTAAGCAGTTGGTTATTTAGCCTGTTAGCTATGTTCTAAAATAATGACCACAAATTTAAATGATTCTGATCTATTCTTACATTTAATTACCAAATAAATCTGATATTTTAAATATAAACTCTGATACTGAATTCCTACAAAGACTTAGACCACATGCTAATTTATTAAATGCTTGCTATTGGCTACGAGCTGACATGTCTAACATGAAATGATGATTATTATGATACATGTGTAGGTAAATCCCTAAAGAGACTGTCTGGACTGATACTGACATCCTACGTATGCTAAGCTAGTACATTAAATGCTAGTTAATTAGCCTGTTAGCTACAATACTGTGCAAAAGACTTAGCCATCCTATACTTTTCAGTTTATATTCTGCTTATTCTTTATTTATTTACGTTTTAGTGGGAACTGCACTTTGTAATGCAATGTACTGTACTGTGCAATAGTCTTAGGACACCGTTAGACTGGTTGTTTTAGCAATGATGTGACCATATATAACATATAACTTGGATTCGTCACTGCATAACCCGCTTTTCCGCTGAATTTCATTCTAATCTTTGTGAACTTTAGCATAGCTTAGCATTTTGACTCTATTCCCCTTTTTAAAAAAAGCACTCACACTTTAGAAGGGCATCCCGATGCTGCTGTTGCACAAGTGTAAGGGGCGGTCAAACTAAATACTTAAAACTGTAGCCTATAGTAGCTGTTTTTTCCGATGATGTTTAGTTTTTAATACTGAATACAACTTTGCTGGTTGCAGTCCAATAAGAGACTAAAAAATAATTCTATATTTTCATTATACTGTTGCCAAAACAATGGTATAACTAATCTAATGGTGGCCTAAGACTTTTGCCCAGTACTTTATATTCAAACACAAAATTCAAATCGTGTTCAGATTTGTTTTCAGATTTATTTCTATGGCACTTTTTACAATGGAGCATTTTAGATTATCTTCTAATATCTACGGCCAGTTCCAAATTGAGCAAGCCTAGGATAACAGTGGCAAGGAAAAACTCCCTACGTGTTATAAGGAAGAAACCTTGGGAGGACCAAGACTCAAAAATGAACCCGACCTCCTTGGGTGGCGTAGATCATAAATGTTAGAATAAAACTACATATTCAGTCCCCTGAGACACGTTACCTGCTCAACAGTGGACCCTCAGAAGGTGGCCAGGTTGACGATGAGAAGCACTTTCCCTCTGTAGTCTCCGAGAGAAACGGATTTCCCGTCCAGAGATTCAATAGTAAAATCATGAACTGAATTACTTGCCATATCCTCAGCTCATCTAATACACACTGCACTGAGTAGCTTAGAGTAGAGTTCTGGTGAAGCCACCAGCCTGGTTTCATTCACAGTCCTACAAGCTTGTGGCTCAGCAGTTGTTCTGCATCGATGCCTCCTTTGTAACTCGATCATCTGATGTGCTGACTTTTTTGTTTGCAACATGTGAAGATCCAGACCGTTTCAGTGGACATGTAATACAGACAGTTACTAGATCAGGGCTTGGTGTAGCCTGGAAAATAATTTGTCTTAAGACAGATATGGGAACATTAGTGTTTGGTGATGATATGATATTACAATGAACAGTTTTACCATCAGGGTTTCTGAATACAGTGGTGCTGCAGCTATATGGTGTGAATGGTAACAATTGGGTCATTCACTAACGACAAAATGCTTTGAAAATGCTTGTGAAACCTTTTGCTTTCTGCTGCACTTAACCTCAGCATGAACACCAAAATACACACAAATAAAGTCTGTACATTATATAAGGATATTTCTCTGTAAAAACATTCCTGTAAACTCCTAAGGTCTCTTTAAAGCAGGACAGTGCGGTGCTTCCCAAACTTTTTCTGTAGCACCTCTCTTTTGTAGACAAGAATATTATCGAGACACGTACAAGACTTTGGCTTCCAGACTCCACTGGAATTTATTTTAAACATTGTAAATCATACAAAACTGCAACTTCTTATTATTAAAGTGATAAACCACCTTTTAAGTGATAAACCAAACCTAAAACACTCAAACTTGGTTTTATAATCCAATAACAAATACATTAATCCAGATGTATTATTTAGCTTAGGTTGCATGTTAAATTATTGTTATATAAAAATTTGTGAGACACCTTAACCACCATATACTGAGAATGGCCCTATTAAAGGAAGATTAAAAGGGTTAATTAGCTGGAGGCACTTTAATGTGATCTCCCTAAACCCAGAGAAGTGGATTTTAGCTTCTGTGCAGCTCTTGGATGGAACGAAACCTTAAAAGAAGCTCAGATCACATTTCAAATATTTCTATTGAGAGCACGCCTTTCTGTTCATGTGTTTAGTTTGAAAGGATTTAATTATAACATATCAATCTCTTTAATATATCTTTATCTCATGCTAATTTACTGCTGTTACTCATTTCAGTTGCACTTGACATTGCGGGACACGATGGCTCTGTGATTACCGCTGTCTATCGGTTTGTTTAGGTTAGCATTGTGGGGACCAAATGCCTTTTTTAATGTTTCATACTTTTAAAGAAGTTATTTGAATCAGAATATTAGATAACCAATTTGCTTTCTTTTCTTTTGAGAAAAGGACAAAAACTGAAGTCATTGATCACACAAGACGGCGATATAGAGCGGAATTATAGTGAGTACCGCAGTGTGTTTGCGAGAGAAGGAGCTGAAAAGCGTGTGCCGAAACATAGTGCATGCTGCCAAAGTTTGCACCCCTTTTTCCGGTCTGAATCTGATTGGATGAACCGACCAACCAATCAAAATCTCTGGAGGTGTCTTAGACGGGCGCCTAGGTGTCTGATTTAGAGACAGGATTCCGGTGTTTAAGAGAAAAGTTGCGTTATTGATAAAGTATATGTGAATTTGTTAAATAACTAATTAATTAAAAATCAAAAACAATATTTTGTTTTCAACTACCTCTTTAATTTCTATACTCTCTTAATCCAGTTCAGAATCCTGGGTGGCCAGTGTCTATCCAACAGCACAGGGAGTAAGGCGGGAACCAGTCCTGGACAGGCCATGAGTCTTTCACAGGGCTTATGTACACACTCACTCACACTGGGGAATTTTAGAGACACCAGCTGACCAAACGTACATTTGGAATTTGGAAGAAAACTGGAGCACCTGGAGAAAACCCACTCAGCACAGGGAGAAAATTCACAGTCCATATTATCACAAAAGAAGCTTTATTTTTCATTTAAAATTCACCTTCATACCTGTAAATACTTAAGCATTAAAAACAATGTTATTCACTGTTGACAAGTTATGTTTGTTTCTTTTCTTGCTTTTTAAATGTTTATCTGTGCTTTCTATTTGTAATTGAATTTGAACAGATTGATCATTTTGATTAAGCGCATTAAAAATAAAATTGTTTGTAGCTAATGATTAAAAAATAATGCTGATAAATAAGAGGATCAGGTATTTCAGTGACAATATGCTGGCCTAACACCTTCTGATAGGTCGGTTGTCACATACAGGCAAGATTAGCTGTGTCTGAGGGAGAGGAGGCCAGTCAGGGATCATCCCCCAGTGCTGCAATGTGGCCTTGCTGGAACTACAATGAGCTGGTGACCCATCCAGGGCATGCATACACCCAAATAGTCGACCCAGATGCACACAGATGCCCTGATAAGTGGCGTTAAAATGTGGAAAGAATAAATAAATAAATAAATTTAGTAAGTACGTAATAAATAAAGTAGGTTAGTAAGTAAATAAATAAAGTAAGTAAATAAATAAACAAACAAGTGAATGAATGAATAAATAAGATTTATTATTTATTAGTTTATTACTTATTCTAAATGTGCTGTTACAGTGCTGGTGTGAATTTAGATCAGGCGGTCTGAACTGATACTGGTGGGTCCTCGGGGGTGCAGGATTTGCCGAAGGATGCAGGTTGATACAACACCCGGTCAACGGCTCTGGTTTCCTGCAGACTGCAATGGATTTAAAAACAGTGGAACCAAGAAGCTGCTCAAAGTAACAGATCATTTTCTATCCAACGTTTCTCCTATAAATGCAGTTTTATTGCGTTAATGCTGTGAATGAAAGGTGTTTAGAGCCGTAACTGACACTGACAGATACTGTACTGTACATACAGGATGCATGATGAGCTCGTTTAAAGCTTTATTTATACTTTATTGCTATTGTCAGCGTTGAAATTCTGCAGCAGTATGAGCTTAGATGAATAATAAAGAAAAGGCTGCATGTTTAATTTAGTGAAAGTGCAGCAGGGGTGTGGCTTTAGGGTGGGTCAGTATATCAGAACTATATCACGGTACTAGAGGCATTCTTCAAAATAGATATTGCATGTATAAAATAACAGTATCGGTTTTAAACATGCACAGAATGACATGGAGCATTAGAGATTTTTTTGTAATGATTTGAGTTCGACATGCTATATTTAAAAAATAACAATATTATACTATAATAACGTTATACTGGTGTCACCAATATTTTTCCTAATAAGTGTGCCCTGGATGGGACACCGGCTCATCGTAGCCCTGGGGTATGATCCATGACTGGCCTCCTCTCCCTCAGACACAGCTATTTGTACCTGTATGTGACCGACCTGGTCAGAAGGTGGTGAGGTAGCGTATTACAGCTGAGGGTTATGGGTCTTGCTGAAGGGCCCACCAGTGTCAGCATGGCAGTACTTGGTCTTCAGGTTTCTGGTTAATAGTCAGGTACATTAACCACTGCTTTCCCTTGTCCTGGTTACTATCGAGTAACAATGGGAGGAGACCCTATGTGACCAAATGAATACAAGCTATGATTTTTCAGATCATTTCAATAACTAAGTAATACCAGAGTGTGTGATGTGTTGCAGGTACCAGCTGTTGGACCTGCCCTGGGAGGATGTTCTGGTCACGCACGTGTTGTGTTACCTACCATTACGACACTTGGTCAGCCTGCAGCGTGTGAGCAGGAGCTTTCGCTCTCTCGTTCAGGTCTATCTGTCCAACTGTCGCACCTTTGACACCACACAGGTGAGCTCAGCACAGCGTACTCACATCTGATTTTGACTGTCTTGGTGTAAGCAAGAATAAAGAGAAGGTGCATCATGAGATACAATGTTATGCAAAAGCTTGAGCACCCCAGTTCTGTTGGTACTCAGTCAGGGGTGGGCGATATGGTAAAAATATTATATCACAATATTCAAGGACATATTGACGATACACGATATTTATCACGGTACGTGATGTTGATTAGTGTTCATTAAGCACTGACGATATCCTGGATGTGGTCAGAAAAGCATATCGTCGATCACGATACGATAAAATATCGTCATATTGCCCGACCCTACGCTTAGGCTGATCTAGTTGCTTACTTCAACGCAATAACAAACTGTTTCATTAAACCCTCTGGAACGACACATAAAAGATTGAAGATGATAAAATATAGCATGGATATATTATAGAATATATATTCTCCCATGTACAGCACTGTGCAAAAGTCTTAGGCCACCATTAGATTAGATACATGATTGTTTTAGTAAAGGTGTAATGACCATATAGAATGATTTCTCAGACTCTTTATTAGAATACAACCAGAAAATACTAGTCTAGGCTATGGTGGTTAGTATTTAGCAGCATCCCGCAGCTTCATCGGGATGCCAAGCTGTTTCTCAGTCCAAAGCTTGATCAGGAATGGTCTTTTTGGAAGGGTAGCAGCCAAGAAACCACTTTTTCAGAACGGGAACAGATTGAAAAGGGTAAGATATACTAAAGCTCACAAAGATTGGATTGAAGATCAGTGGGAAAGCGGATGACAAATCCGAGTCATTTTTGGGTCCAATTGTTGACAATATGGTCATTGCTAAAAGAACAAATCGAATGGTGGCCTAAGACTTTTGCACAGTACTGCATACATGCACTCAGCTCCTTCCCATCTTCTCTGCCTCTCCAGACTGGCCCTCATATTCCGAAGGAAGCGTTCTGCTCCATGCTGCGTGATAACAAAGTCCTCCAGAGTCTGTCGGTTCATGGCTGCTCTGCCTGGATCACCGATCAGGAGCTTCTTCCTGTGATCGGTCAGAACCAGCAGCTGCAGCACGTGGATCTGCGCAGCTGTCTGCACCTGACCCGGCATGCCCTGGTGGCCGTGGCTCTGGGCTGCCCCCGTCTGCAGCACCTGGGCCTGGGCCACTGCGAGTGGGTGGATAACCTGGCGCTGCGCAGCGTGGCGGACCACTGCTCCGATCTGCGCTCGCTGGACCTGACCGCCTGCAGGCAGCTGAGGGACGAGTCGGTGTGTTACGGAGCGGCACGCTGGGCCGAGCTGCGCTCGCTTTCCCTGGCCATCAACGTCAACATCACGGACATAGCAGTGGAGGACGTGGCCAAGTGCTGCAGGGAACTCCAGCACCTGGACCTGACCGGCTGTCTGAGGGTCAGCAACGATTCCATCAGGTGAGCCAGGCAGTGTTCATTTTGCTGACGGGTGATTTTAGTCATAGTTTTCGTCAAAAACCCTATTTTTTAACGAAAACGAGACGATGATTAAACTAAAGTTAATGAATATCACGAATTAATAAAAACGAGACGAAAATGTTTGGCAGAGACGACATCCAATCAGAGCTGACCAGTTAGGAAAAGATCCAATCATAATTGAGTATATGTGGAAAGGCGGGATGAGTTGGGTAGCGATCCAATCAATAATGCGCTAAGACGCAGGGGTTTGATCTGTCCCCGTGAAGACAGTACTAGCTCGAAAATGTCAACACCTGAGAGAAAATGGAGAATCCATATATGGACTCATTTCTCATTTTATATCAAAGAAAACAAGACTCTTTATAAACCGTGTGGGGCGAAAAATAAAAACACAACAAAGTTTAAACATGTCGTCCTGAAACTGCGGTCAAGCTACCCGCAGCTAAATAGCGAATAAAATAGATTAACATATGTTTTCAGTTCGAGACGTGGATATATTTTAACTCTGTCTAAAAATTGTTCATATTATCTTTAAGAAGTATTAAGGTGACATAACTCCGTTTTATACTGCAATTATTAATAAATGCATCTAGAGCAGCATATATATCCGATCTTATATGTTCAATAAAGCTCATAATATATCATTTATTCTAACTTGATTCTATTCTAGAATATCTGCTGAATGTTCACACCGAGTGTGAAGCAGACCTGTTGTGGAAATTGAGTAATAACCACTTCAGTGTACTTTTATTATCAATACATGCATGTAGATGTTTTATCTTAAAAATGAAATATTAAAAATGCATTTACGTACTGCAACGTTTACATTTCATATTTTAGTCAACTAAAGCACCTGTAGATTTAATCGACTATAATCTTATTATAATCAGTCGAAGAAAACTTGACTAAAACTAAAAACAATTCCGATGACTCAATTATGACTAAAACTAAATTACATTTTAGTCAAAAGACTATAAACTAAATTAAAATTTGCTGTCAAAAAGAACACTGGAGCCAGGTAATGTCCACTTTTCCTGGTCAGGTCGCAGGAGTCTATTCTGGAATTCACAGTCCATCATAGGGCTACATATTTTACCATTTCTGTCAAATACAAGAGACTGTAACGGAGTTCCTACTTATGCATGTAGTTAATGCAAAGTAAATTAATATTCATGGAAATAAATGAAATCAAAGAATGTAAACGAAAGATCAAAGTATGACATGTAATATTTGTTCGGACGTTGTTTGGACTGGTGTTAAACAGTGCTTATCTGTAATATAAATGTGTATATAAATGTGTGTGTGTGTGTGTGTGTGTGTGTGTGTGTGTGTGTGTGTGTGTGTGTGTGTAGGACCGTGGCTGAATACTGCCCTAAGCTGCAATCCCTAAAGGTGAACCACTGTCACAACGTGACCGAGTCCAGCCTGGGTTTGCTCCGGCGGCGGAACGTGACCATCGACGTGGAACCTCCCCTCCAGAGGGCATTAGTGCTGCTTCAGGACGTGGTGGGCTTCGCCCCATTTATCAACCTGCAGATATAACACTGCTCAGCACCTGGGCCCTGTGTACCATACGTCTCAGAACACTACCGCCTGCTCTCGCTGAACAGTTACACTCATTACGAAGTGACACACTCGGTCAGGTCTGGATTCTGAGAAGTATTGTACATGCGGCCGCAGGACCAGCCGACTTCAAAACAAGTGAGGGGTAAGTGCCCCGTTTACTGTCCTCTATTTTTTGGCTACAGTACTCCTTTTAAGTCAAATACGCATTTTAGAATGCAGTGGTACTTCGGTTTTCTCTCTTAGAGAGCTCCTAACTTGGCTTTAAAAATGCTAGCTATGAGTTTAACCCTAAGAGGGATTCAGAAGCAATCTCGGAGCAACCCTGAGCAAGGAGAAGACAAAAACTTTTATCTTGGTGAAGTCTGAAGCTCATCGGGTTTGGAACTGGTGCTCTCGTGTTACAGTTTTGTGTTTATATGGTAAAGACATACATGATATAGACAAAAGTTTGTAGACACCCCTTCTATTTATTGAGCTCTGCTATTTTAGCAAGACTCACTTATAACACATTCATAATATAAAACGTAGATTTCTGCATTCTTCATAAACAATCAGCAAAAGTAGAATGGGTTGTACTGGAGTCCATAGAGAATTGATTTTCCAACTTGGAACCTTATCCTCAATGCAGACACTTTGAAAATGCTCTGGAATGCCAAAAGTGAGCCAGGGCTTATCGTCTAACATCAGAAACTGACCTCACAGTCATGATCCAAAACCCAATGGAAAGCCTTTTTAGAAGAACATAGACTATTGCAGTAGCAAAGGCCGGTGTCCACAAACTTTTGCCTATATAGTGTAACATATACCATAACGCACTGTGTTTTAATATGCCATATTTATGTTTGTTCCCAGTGAAGTTAAAATGAACCAATATGCAGACTGTAGCGTGAGCCTGTCTCCTTTTTCTTTCAGGACTCCCTTCATGCTTGATCTGTTTGGAGCAGCTCCCTGTGCAGGCACAGTGCAATAACCGCTTGGCTGAAGTATGTTTTCAGACAGCAATGTCTGACTCTGGTTCCCGGGATACATCACTTCCATAATGATTAACTGTGAGTTAATTCAGGTTTATTTAACCAAGAACTACACGAAACTGTACAGTGCTTCAGCTGTCCAGGACGGGAGAGTGACAGAGCTGTTTTAGCTGGCATAAAGTACACTCCAAATCTGGGTAATACTCACCACGTTTGTAAATAACATACTTAAGGTCTGAATAATCTATATGCTGTCATGAGAGACTGCCTCTGGTCTACACAGACTGCAACTTGTCCTGGAGGAACTCTAACTCAGAACTGATGAAAGGGCCCCTGAAGGTGAGATACAGGAACACAGTCAGTGAGAGCCTGGGACGGGATGCGTCAAGGAACGGAACCACAGCTAGAATGTACCTGGACCAGAAACCAAGAGAGGATTCACCTCACCGGAGACTGTATATAAACCGTGGAGGTTCAGTTGGTAAAGTACTGGGGCCGGGTTCACAACAGCTTTCTTAAGGAAAAACTTGCAAAGGTTCTTAAGACTAATGCTAATAAGTTCATAAGAATGTACTTAAAGAAACATGAAGTTCTCCAATATTATCTTAAGAAAGTCTTAATTATTTCCTGAAGATTTTCTTAAGAAAATCATCATTGTTTTTATGTAGGCTATGTTTTATGTAGGGCGTTGTGGATTTTCCTGGCTCTCCAAAACCCACAAACTTCCATATAAAACACAGATTAAAGCAACATTTTGTCATATACTGTTCTTATGTAGACTGCTTTTGTATTTTAAGGATGACCTTCACTCAGGCTTTTAAACCTTTGAATTGAAAGTACAGTGGAACCTCGGAATTCAAACTTAACAGGTTCCAGAAGGTCATTCGAACTCCGGAGATGCAATTGGTGCGTTATCAGCGCCGACTGGGCCGGATTATGTGCATCGTGGTTGGAAGGTCGCACCATTCAGTGGTTTATTTAGGGTGCCCATGTTCGAAATCAGAAGTCGTCTTTGAATTTGGGGGCAAAATAAATTTAAATTCTGAGGTTTCACTGTTTGTAGCAAATGTAAATGATTAAACTTAAAAAGTTGTGTTATTTTCCAATAACTGAAGTGTTTAAAGTTTGGTCAATTAAAATTCTTACCTTGTCAGCTCTTAAAAACGTTTAATGACAGAATGTTTTTACGAATGCCACTTGTTCTTAGAATTGTGCGTAAGAAAAATAAGATAATTCGTAAGCAGGTATTTGAAGAATAACAATTTTTCATAACTTTTTTTGTAAGTATGAAGATTTTCTTTCTTGAGACACTTTTTGTGAATCCGCTCCCTGGTTCCCGATGCTGAGCTTCCCGTTTCATAAACAGCCTCTGGCTGATGGTGTTCTCCAGCTGCATGTCCTCTCTCGGTCGGGTCCTGTTCCCGAGTCCTGTTCTCGGGTCCTGTTCCCGGGTCCTGTTCCCAGGTCCTGTTCCTGGGTCCCATCTCTGGTTCTCGTTGTCTTTGTTGTATCTGACCGCGACAGGATCCCTGCTATCCTTTCCACATTTCAGAATTCCTGCGGCTCAAATTTCGTGGTAGTGCAGGCAGACCAGGGGTGCCCCCTCATGCCACATGCAATGTCATTTACCTCTGACGAGTCTCTGTTTTCTCTCTGAGATCTCTGATACAGTTGATTTGGAAATGCATCGTATTATAAGTATTATAAATCGCTGAATGTATTGTTTAATACTGTATCTTATTTATTCTGATTTTTTCTGTTAAAACACAAAGCTTTGTATAATTTTGCACTTAACTATGACACCGAAGGAAACCATTTGCACTTTTAAGAACCTCTTTCATCACTGCGTTATACCTCAGATTGATTGTGTTTAAGGTCCCGGTGTTAGAGGGCACGTGTGCTTCTTCACTATATCCTACAAATCTCATCAGATCTTACCAAAATCTAACGTGGTTCCTATAGATAAAGACTTTCCAATATGTAATCTAACCAGTTAAAGCTAATATACACTATATGGCCAAAAGTTTGTGGACACCACTTGTAATTAGGGTTCCTTTTTATTTCAGCCACACTCAGGTTCATGATATGATGCATGCTCGCATAGAATCAGTGCCTGATTGGAAAGTGATGCTCCACGTACTGGAAAACATTCTCACAAAGTGAGGAGGAGAGAAACACAATGATAATACCCATGTTTTGGGATGTAGTTTTGGCTGTCCAGATACTTTTGTCTATAGAATGTATGTAGCTTTAGTGATTCTGACTTAGTGTAGTAGAAAAAATGCCTCTGACACAAATATCACAGTCTAAAGGTACTGATACCTTTTATTCAGGATATATGGTGTAAAATGGAATTGTAATGAAATTGCAGTATGAATCCTGTTAGTTGGTCCCAACAGTAATAAAAATGGTTACTAAAAATATGAAACAGCGTTATGTGTGACTTTGACATGGAACGGGTTAAATAAATGGTTTAGCAAAACTGACATATATCTCCTTATTTTGGTATTTGAGGTAAATAAATGCATTTTATCCAGTGCTTAGTTAATACAGACTCCCAGTGTGGTTTAGGAAACATGACCTGCTTATAACAAACTTTCACCATGTAGCTTTAGTCTACTAGTCAATTACAATGTAAATACAAATCTGGTTAGTGTAAATCTACTCACCAGTCGATATCTTTTGGCATGATACCGCCCCATAGCAAAACTTTACACGTTTTCCTATTGGTGAATTCAGAGCCTAGCCTGGAATTCACGTTGCCCAGATCAGCATGTACCCTGAATGGGCTGCCAGTCCATTGTAGGACTGAGTAGGGGTTGGTGTTGCAGCACCGGACTATGACCCCCGAACCCCCCACCCCTACATGGGTATGACTCCTGACCTTGTCGGAAAGCGCCACATGGACTGCGGTGGTAGGTTAGAGAATTGCCACTGCCCCATACATTTAAATACATTAAACTTGGACTATGCCAAGATAAGAGGTTTGAAAATACAGCAGTAGTACAAGTTTGAACCACAGGACAGCATCTCTTAGTGAGATAGTAAACCAGTTTACTTCAATGGAACAAGAATGTCAACCAGACTCACAATTGCTGTTTTATTGAACGTACAGCATGAAACTCTAACAGAGGAGGTAGGTTTGGGGATTGGTCTACATGAAAATGTTAGTGCACTCATATCAGATCATACATCAGAATTGTACAGAAATGTTGTGTGAAACTTCCATTACCTATTATCTTTAGTATAAAAGATAAACAAGAAAACAAACATAGGTCTGGGGTGATATCCCAAATATCCAGTAGAGGTCAGGAGAGACTAAAGGTACTGTTCGTACGAGGACGATTCAGTATACAATGGGTTGACAACATACACACTGGCCATCTTGTGATATGCACATTGCAGGTATTTACACACTCCGGCCACTTTATTACGTACACCGGATAAACTGCGCGGTAAAGAAAATATATAATCAGCCAATCACATGGCAGAGTCTCAGTGCATGTAGACATGGTCAAGAGGAACTACTTCAAACTGAAGAAAAGTGGTTTAAGTGTCTTTGAACGTGGCATGGTTGTGCTAGTGCTAGATGGACTGAGTGTTTCAGAAACTGCTGACACACAGCCATCTCTAGAGTTTACAGAGAATAGTCCAAAAAAGTGAAACTATCCAATGAGGGCAGTTCAGAGAACAGCCAGACTGGTTCAAGCTCATAGCCATTCTCACAAAAACTCATTACAACCGAGGTTTGCAGGAGAATCTCTGAATTCACAACATGTCAGACCTTGAAGCAGGTGGGCTACAGCAGCAGAAGACCACACCGGGACCACTCCTGTCAGCTAAGAAGCTGCACCTGAGGCTACGATTGGCACAGGCTCACCAAAATTGGACAATAGAAGACTGGGTCTGATGAGTCTCGATTTCTGCTGCGACATTCGGATGGTCGGGTCAGAATTTTCTTGACCCCCTTTAAGACCTTTAATACTAGCTGAGCATCATTTAAACACACCGGCTTACTGAGTATTGCTGCTGACCCTGTGCATCCCTTTATGACCACAGTGTACCATCTTCTGATGGCTACTTCCAGCCGGATAACACACCATTTCAGAAAGGTCAAATCATCTCAAACTGGTTTCCTGAACATGACAGTGAGATCACTGGACTCAAATGGCCACAGTCACCTGATCTCAATCAAGATGTTTGGGATGTAGTGGCAAGCTAACGACATAGACTGCGAGGCTAGTGGTGTCTGTATTTTGTCTCCTGGCACAGTTTGTTCACTCATTTTTAACTTCAGTCATGCGCTTTTAGGAAGAACACTATCTTCATTAATGCGCCTGTGCATTAGTTCATCCTACTTGACATGGTGGAGTGAATACGTGAACTCTTAAGATGCTTTTGACCACTTTTTGCAAAGTGAGTGACATAATGTCAGATCGCACATTGTTGAAAACCGCAATTACATTATTATGGTAGACGATAAGTATCACACACCCCTGCTTCACCTCGTCACCTTCAACCAGTTTATCTCTTGAACTGAGAACAGAGCTCAGTCATGATCACATGCATGAACTGCAGCCTAACGCACTTAATGCAGCTAATGAAAGCCCACAGTAACATCTACATCTCAGAGCTGGGCGTGTCAGAACTAAACCTTACGGGCTTAAAGATCTTCCGGAATGGTGTTCAGTTCACAGGCCAACCCTTCAAGTGGAGACCTACCAACCTACTGAGTATTGTTTCACTGAATCAACCACATCCTAAGGCTGTTTTCAACAGGATGTCTGAGTGAGTAGCAATTCTTTACTAATTAGTAGATTCTTATTTTCAAGAACAGACTTTATGTTTGTGCTGATGTGATTATCATGACAATTTGGAGGGGAAAAACTTTGAGCAGTTGCATAGGCCCATGGTTCCCACCCTGGGGTCCGGGCACCCTTAGGGGGGCGCCAAACATCACAGGCTTTGTCTGCTCTGAGGTGCTCTGAGTTTGTCAAAATACAATTTGTGCGTGTTAAATAAAATGAAAATACATACTCATTGTAAAGAAAAAACTATATAATCTTACTTAAAATATATATTTAATGAGCTTATGTTTGATTTTAGCTAAATGTTTGGCTGACTTGAAAAGAGAAAATGACCAAAAATGAAACAAGGGGGAGAGAGAACTGGTACAGGGATTTCAGACTGAGCTACGCATCTGCAGACCTTAGTAATCAACTTCATTTAACACACCTGTTTCAGCTTAATATAATTACCAAGGAGACAATGGGCTGAATTTGGTGTGACAGATTCCCTAAACTTGACACTCGTCCTATTCCCAAATGACAAAGGGCTTGATAATGATTAATCAGCTGGTGGCAGATGTGTCAGGAGCAGGGAAAATTATTCAGGGCAGTGGGTCTTCAGGGTTGAAGTTAAGATGTCTTGCACTATAAGCATTCTGTACCTCAGGGGAACGCGGCGATCCAGGAGGGTTGGAGTCCAGCATGGATTTTCCAGCTCGGAGACACCTAAATGGACTCACCAGTTAATTATCATGTATAGCAGGTTTTAGAGCAGGAAAATCACTTCTAAAGGCTTGTCCATTGTATGTGTGCATCCCTGTTTTACATAACAGGCAAGGTACATTCATTTTCACAATGACCTATTGCAGTGCATTGTGGGAATGCACTAGATATTCTCAATTTGCTCCAAAATGCAGAAAAAAAACACTAAAAGTGTGTACTAAATTGTTGATTCAAAGTTGATGCAGTGCCTTTTCAAAGTTTATGAACAGTTTAAAGTTTTCTATATTTCTGCACATGACCTAAAACCAATTCAGATTTTTAGAAATCAAGAGAACGTAGTTAAACAAATGAAACTAAACTTTTATACTTGATCAGTTGTTCAAGTAAAGGAAAATGATCTAATATTACATATCTGTGAGTGGCAAAAGTATGTGAACCTCTACGATTAGCTGTTCATTTGAAGGTGAAGTAAGAGTCAGGTGGGATGAGATTCAGGTGCGAGTGGGTGTCCTTTTGTACCTAAAGAACTGGAATTTGTATCTCATCTCTCAAGTGTATATTGGCAGGAATAAAGGAAATTTCTGAAGACCTCAGAAAAAGTGTTATTGATGCTCTAAATAGTTTGGTCCAATGTTCCCCTAACCAGGAGTGGTTGACCAACAAAGATCACTCTAACAGCAAGGATCATTGGAAGGAGGGCTGGAAGGGAGGCTGAGAAAGAAGAGGTCAGATGGGGATCATCCCCTGGTGTTACAACAGCAACCCCTACCCAACCCTGCAATAGCCTGGCATGGCATTCAGGGTACGCTTATGGCACCTATCTTCAGGGACATGACCCTGACCAAAGTCCAAAATTTTGCCCATAGGAAATAATGGGGTTTCAGTCTGGCAGGTGATTCCCTGATGGGTCAATGACCGTAACTCAGTCAGTTTTCGACCTACAGCCACGAAATTCAGCAGGCTTGGTCTCGGGTGGAATCTGTCATGAGATGTGATGCCCATGGGGCATCTCTGGACCCCGACTGGGCACTGGGGTCCCTGGCGGGTCAATGACCGTAACTCAGTCAGTTTTCGACCTACAGCCACGAAATTCGGCAGGCTTGTTCCCCTGTTCAACCTGAGGTGACATGCGATGCCCTTTGGGCCCACGGGTAAGGTGGCCTTTTCAAGCCAACCTCAAAATTCGCCCCCACAAACTTTCGCCATCTAGTTTAAAATATTTTTCTATCTGAGTCAGTCCTAGAATGTCATTTTACAGTTTAAGGTGTAGTATGAACTTCATTCATTCATTGTCTTATCTGCTTAATCCTAGTCAGGATCGAGGGAAAGCAGGTGCCTAGTTGGCGATACAGGGCGCAAGGCAGGAACAACCCTAGACAGGGTGCCAATCCATCGTAGGGCACATATACTCATAACTCATACATTAAGGGCAATTTGGAAACACCAAATTAACCAAGCACACATCTTTTTGGAATGTGGGAGGAAACAGGAGCACCTGGAGTAAACCAACATGGACAGGGGGAGGACATGCAAACTCGACTGACATACAACTTGTTCAGTGCAGAAACAAAAATGTTTGAAATTGACATTTTATTACAATATCTAAGGCAACCCTAGAAGTAGGCCGGTGCGACGTACTGCAAAACGTCTTCAGTAGAATTATAGTATCGAAACCGGTATGTGTACTTTTTAGGGCGGTAGATTTGCAGGAGCAGGATCTCCAGGGTTCGACAGAATTCGTTATGGAGACCGGCTGACACATGCCACCTGCAGAACTTGTCCCACTGCTTTTAGACAGTACTGATGGGCGCAGTGCGCATGCTCCCGGCAGCAGGCCGGGTAGGGCCGGAGCGTGTGTGCGCGGTGCAGCGTGTGCGGTGTTGCTGATACGGAGAGTGCGTCCTTCTCTCTTTAATAACAAGACACAGATTTAGCACCTACATTCCCACCGACAACTAATCCCGAAATTTAACCTAACTGAGCCGAGTGTCCTGGCGTCCTGCAAGCGGGGAAAAACACACACCGGTGCGGGAAGCGGTGCGTCCGATGCGGACTGCAGTGGCGCTCAAAGCAAGGACGCAGTCTCCCCAAAAACCTTCCAACTCCATCCACCGGTAAGAAGCACAGTTTGCTCTCCTTTAGGTCCTCATGTATACGAGTTGTCTTCCTGAAAATGCCCGTGGTTATCGCAGGAGCGTAAAGTTTCCAAATAACCTGACTTATAAATTTCGTAATTTGTCTTTCGTATGCCTTATTAGCCTAGATTAATACCTTAATGTGACGTAGACGCCTCTTTCCTCTGTATTGCTTTTGATGAGTTCTCTGTCGTCTATGCAAAGGTCATTAAATAGACTGAACATCTGAGTAGACTTCATTGTACATTCTTAAGGAGTTCTGACCACCAAGACGTCTGTAATAAGCAGGTAGTTGTCAGAAGTTTTTTTTTTCTTTTTTGGAGCTTATATTTGTCCCACCAGTTGAATGAGACGTGGAGGTCATGCCTGCTGCATTCACACACTGTCATCCTTCATCTGTTGAATAAGCCTCTGGACGGCCACTATACCATTCTGACTAGGTTAGAAGTTGTTATTTCCTTGTTTATTAGATGATGCATGCCTGGATTTCTTCAGATCAGAAGCCATATTAGTTCAGACTACTGTACTAAATATAATCCACAGCATCATTAGTGCGGTTATGATCCAAGGAATGCATAGACCAGCCTGAACTTATCAAAGGTTTGTAAAGGAATCTGGATATGGAAATGTGCTGAAGACCTTCTTCAGTGTGGCTGATTTAGTACTGTGTTTGGAAAGCGTGTAAAGGGATTCTGCACAGTGACTGCTAATGTAGCTGCAAAAGCAGAATAGTCAGTGCAGCCTTCTGGATCTGTAACGTAAGTATTTGCACATACTGGTGATGTCTTTACTGATGGTCTTTAAGGCTTTGTATGATGCTGTCCTGTGTACATCTGTTTGCGTAATTGAGCCTCACGAAAAGCTGTGTGAATTCCTACCTGCTTCCTAATGAGTTTGTGTAGATGCTTAATTAACTAAACTGGATGTAAACCCTATGATGTACTGTTGACTTGTCCAGGGTGTACCATTGCTGCACCCAGTGAATTGCAGGTTAGGCTTCAGACCCTTCCAAACTGGGGTAAAACAGTTTGTTTTGCTTTACCTCAGACATGATTTTTGTTGCACACATACATGTTTACACCTGTGGATGATAATCGGAGGCTGTACAAGAAAATTAGGGAGGCAGATTGTCAGGTAGGTACAGATCAGTGATCTTAGGACTACCATTTGCTTTAATTACAGCCATCAGTCTGTTTGGAGCTTTGCAAGCCTAGAAATATAGAAATATTTGCCCAATATTCCTTGCAGATCAGTCACATTTTGTGGTGACCGGCAATGCACTGTGCTATTCAAGTCCATCTACAGATTTTCTGTTGGATTTAGGTCAGGACCTGGCCACTGAAGGACATTCACCTTCCTATCCTTAAGCCACTGTTTTGTTTTGTTTTGGCAGTGTGTTTATGGTCGTTACCTTACTGGAACGGTGAACCTCCTGCCCATTTTCAGTCTAGCAGAGGGTCAAGAATTTGGGTGTACTTGGTAGCATCCATTTTCCCTTCAGTCCTGACCCATTCAAGCTGAAAAGAAACACCCCCATGACATAATGTTGCCACCACCATGCTTCAGGTGCTTGGAGTTCAGTTCAAAAAGTCAAGTCTTGGTTTCATCTGACCATAAAACGTTTTATGTCCATGGCATTACAGTCTTCTAATTATTTTTTGGCAAAGCACAAACGAGACTCAGCATGGCAATCTTTCAGGAACGGCTTCCTTCGTGCTACTCTGCCATACAGGCCAGCTTTGTGTAAGGTTTGTGAGATTGTTGCCACATGTACAGAAGGACCAATTTCAGCCAAACAGACTTAAGTCCTTCAAAGTTGTTGTTGGCATCTTGATGGCTTGACTGATCAGTCTCCTCATGGCTTGGTCATCCAGTTTGGAAGGACCAGCCGATCTTGGTAAGGTGTTGGTGGTGCCATACACATCCCACTTCATGATGATGCTCTGAACAGTACTCACCGTTACTCATAGGTATTTCTTGTATCCATCTTCTAACTCATGCCTTTCCACTACTCACAGAGGCCTTTTGAAAGTATCTTTCCGACCAGGGTAAGTGTGTTACCATGCACTACTAGTAGAGGAATCATTAGCCTGGTGAGGGATCTGGAAAGTGGTTGGTTGTACCTGAGCAAGTTTCTAATGGTTACTCTAAAGGACTGATGACTTATCCAAACCAGGTATTTTACGCATTAAATGATGATAATTGATCAGAAATGTTTAAAGTGTTATCATTATGAGTGTTGTAATGTGTAAATGCAGTTGGAAAATGTTAGACATTATTTAATTTCGTTTTCATGGTGGAATGTGACAAAAGACAAGGATTTCAATAGGGTATGGTGATTTTCTATAGGCACTGTCTGCTCATGGTGACAGTCATGAATGCCGATTGGTTCCCAGGCTTTTATTTATCTGGTGGAAAAACACACCTGATAAGGAATAGATCATCTTGAGTGAAGTTGTCTATATATGGAACCACAAAGGTGATACAGGTCTGTCTTGTTTTGAAAACAGAACATATCAATCTAGCCTATTTAGTGTAACATCATTGGCTTATCCATGCAGTGTAGTGAGTATAAAGGTGCTTTGCTACATAAGCTTTAAAAACTGAACAGCCAACGTGTTCTTCAGTCACAGATGGTCATGTAAGACTTGTTTTCTGGCATTTATGCAGCATCTGATGCTGATCTGTACGTGTGTGTGTGTGTGTGACAGACATTCAGACCTTCTTTTTTAAAACACTGACCACAAAATGTGTTGCCATTCAAAAAACTGTCCATTTGTTAATTTGAAAATAACATGTACGTCATTTGACAGGTGCTCTCTCATCTAGCCTTACTTTCGGTCGATACAGTCTTACAAGGTACAATGTCATCATATATAAATAAACACCCACACACAGCCACTTGCTAGTACCGGGATGGCCTTCTTAAGAACTGCCTTGATTCTTCAAGGTGCTGGAAACATTCCTCTGATATTTGGGTTCATAGTGACATGATGGCATCATGTCACGTCCATGACGCGAGTCTCTCGCACAACCACAACCTCAAGCACATCCCAGAAGTGCTCTATTGGCTTGAGATCTGGTGATTGTGGAAAAGCCATTTGAGTACGGTGAACTCATTGTCATGTTCAAGAAACCAGTTTGAGGTGACAAGAAACCAGCTTTCTGACATGGTGTGTTATCCTAATGGAAGTTGCCATCAGAAGATGGTACACTGTGCTCATAAAGGGATGCACATGGTCAGCAACAATACTTAGGACAGCTGGGGTGTTTAACCATTGCTCAGTTGTTATTAAGGAGCCAAAACAATATCCCAAACACCATTACATCACCAGCAGCCTGAAGTGATACAAGGCAGGATGGTTCCATGCTTTCATGCTGTTTATGCCAAATTCTGACTCTACTATCAGAATGTCGTAGCAGAAAATGAGACTCCTCAGGCTATTCAACGTTTTCCGATCTTCTATTGTCCGATTTTGGTGAGCCTGTGTGAATTGTAGCCACGTTGCCTGTTCTTAGCTGACAGGAGTGGCATCCGGTGTGGTGTTCTGCTGTAGCTGATCTGCTTCAAAGTTCAAGATTTACTGTTACCTTCCTATCAGGTAACATCAAGAAGACATTTTCACCCAGAGAACTGCCCTCACTATACATTTTCTCTCTTTCTGACCTTTCTCTGTAAATCCTAGAGATGGTTGTGTGGAAATCCCAGTAGATCAGCAGTCTCTGAAATAGTCAGATTAACTCCTTTAGCACCAACAGTGATGCCACATTCAAAGTCACTTAAATCACCTTTCTTCTCCATTCTGATGCTCAGTTTGAACTTCAGCAGCTCATGATCACGTGTACACACCTAAAGTATACATACTTATCAAGACATGTACATACTTATCGCTTAGTTATACTGATGTGACCATATTGGTTTCTGGCTTTCAGGTTTCATTTTTGCCCAAATAAAATGTGCATAGTAGTTTCTGTAGACCTGAAGGTCCAGGGTTCAAATCCCACCTCTCTGGCCAAGCTGCCATACTTGGGTCCTTGAGCAAGGCCTTTAACCCACAATTGCTTTGATTGTAAGACCCTATGAGTTGAAATGTGTTCTGGATAAAAGTGTCTGCTTAATGTAAATATATAGAAATTTGAATTTTTCAGCAATATCTGTATACAGTCCTGGAGAAGTCATGTAATATGCTACTGACCAGAACCCACGTCTAGTGGACAGTGTGATCCAAAGACCATTGTATAAGAATACTCTAGCATTTTTTGATGACTTACAAGGTAACGAGTTTTCACGAAAGGTCTCACTTTCTGTTGATACCTAATTGCAACATTTCCAGAACCTCACAGTTCAGCTCTGATAAGCTGAGTTTGTGTTTCTGGGCCGCAACTCTGGGAATATAGATTTTATGGGAAAGAAAACGGTGTTATTCTCCTCACAGGTGATAAAGTGCATGGTCTGGGAAAATGGACAGAATACAAGGCTATCTGAAATCCACAGACATAGAGAGGGGGATGAGACTGATAGATGGAGAGTGGTAGAGATAGAAGTGAGCTGATGGGAGAGAGAGAGAAAAGTGCCCATGCATCTTCTCTGGAGGACAGTTCATCTTCATTTCTGCTGTTGGCCTAAGGAATTTACTCTCAACCAACCAGGCAGCTGTATGCTGATGGACACTTTGGTTAGAGACATTAGCCCTGTTCAACATTTGTCCTTCTGTGCCATCTCTATCTCTCTTGCTTCCCCCACCCTGCACTAATGCTTGCCTTTGCACTTTCTGATCCATAAATGCCTCCTGAAGCTACACTGCACTGATCAGCAGGAGCTGTTGGTTTACCTTCCACACTCTGGGAATCAAACAGCAACATCCAGCTTTAACTGATTGTAGCATTAACTCTCTGAACCTGTTGACCCAAGTGAATTCAGGATGCATCTGCATCTTCTGGCTGGAATCCATGGCTGAAAGCTTTTCTACTGCACGTGTGCGGTGTTACTCTTTTCTGATTGTAGTTAGACAGCAATATTACTGAAATTAGATTCAGCACTGTTGATTTGTCAACTTCCTCTTGTGGCGGGGCTAAGCTGGGCTGTCTCTGACAGTGTATTGTGCCACACAGGAGTTTGTGTTTCATGGAACATTTAAGATCAACTTGCAGTTAAAACACAAAGTGTTAGTTGACACCTTTATTCCTTGGAGTAACGAGTATCTAAGAGAAGCTGCGTCCCTCTTTCTTAGTTTTTTCCTGTTTGTCATTATGCTCCTTCCAGATAGCTGAACATTTAGCTAAAATTCAACCAAAAGCTAAGCGTTATTCTTTTAACATCCAAACAGAGTAGACCTGTGCACACATCCTTATAAAATAATAATAATGATTCATTATGAATGTAATAATTAATCAGCACCTAAACATATAACATTGAGTGAAAATATATTTCCAAGTTACTTTATATACAGATTTTTCTCAGTGAGTGTGTTATTTTAATTTGATTTAACATGTGCAAATTTTGAGGCGTTGACCCACGTTGGCTCGGTGGATCACACCATCACCTCACATCAAGAAGATTCTGGGGTCAATCCCCAGGTGGAGAGGTCTGGATCCTTTCTGCATGTCCTCCCCTTGTCCGTGTGGGTTTACTTTGAGTACTCTGGTTTCCTCCCACAGTCCAAAGACATGAATGTTAGGTTAATTGGTGTCTCTGAAGTGCACCTAGTGTGTGAGTATTAGTGTATGGGACCGACTATGCATTGGTGCCCTGACAAAGCCTGGCTAGACACTGGCTCTTATGCGACCCTGTCCAGGATTAAGCGTATAAGAAAATGAGTAAATGAATGAAATACTATCACAACTGCTTTGCTTGTAACTGCACTATTGCAATGCAAGAGCAACAAGTTCGTGTGCGCTTGGGTGAAATTATTGTATCAGATGGTGTAATAAACAGAATGCATGTGACATCATGCATCTCCATGATGCATATTGTGATATACTTGCATTGCAGTATTATTACAATAGGTAAACCCACAAATCTTTTTTTGCATGGTGCACTTCTACCAGTCCTGACTCGGTCCCATTGCTTTCACAAGGAAAGCAAGAACTGCGAACGTTTTCGACGTCCCTTTAACCTCAGAGTGAGAACTGGGACACCCTGCAGTGTTGTGGACTTCACAGACATGCTCAGACAAGAAGTGCAAGATCTTAAGTGTGGCTTTTGGGACATGATGTTTTCCTATGTTCATTTGCTGGCGCTTCAAAGCCTGTCCGCAACAGCTTGCCTTGGCGATCACATTACTGTAACGTTATCTGTCTATCTGTTCTGGGTTGCAGTTGCAATCGATTTGTTAATCTTAAAAGCAAATATCAGGTTACACCAGGTTATATAAAACTTTATTTGTTGTGTATTACAATGGCTGCCACATATAGTCTCTCAAGGTTGCTAAAAAATAAATACTTGATAGTTTTACCAAATGGCAATATGGAGATCAGACCTCCCATACCACCTGGAGTCCAGAAGAGGGACGATGGAGTTAGAGGGAGAGATGGATGGGAGGAGGGCCAGGAATGGGAGCAGATTAATGAAGCGGGAAAGGGAGAACTATGCTGTGTTGCTTGGTGATAGAAGTGTGAGATGCATGTGGTACAGGGAAACGGAAACATACAAGAACAGCCTTTACTAAAAGAAAAAATCACCTCAGATGCCCGATGCTCTCAAAGGCAAGAACAAGAATTGCATAACAGATTATTTCTGTTACTCACATGTAAGTATAGAAATATGAAAGAAGATGGATGTGCCCCCAATCGTATTTTTTGTTTTTGATACAGTTGGCTGGTACCTGATCATAAGCTCATATGGTGTCCTCAGTGATTTTACTGCAAGCTTTTGTAAATGTATAACGAGATTAATTGGCTCTGTTGTATCTTGTGGATCATTACATGTTGTCAGAATGATATATGCATGCAGATTTTCTGCATTAGTAACTCAAGACATTTGATCTAATCTCCACCCAAGCCATAACAGAGAAACACAGACTACAGAAACTAATTACACACAATGTTTTAATGTATGGTACAAATTTATCCATTCAGTTATTATCATATTGGGGAATATGATTGGGATTTTTATTGTAATTTCATAAGTAAGAGAAACCTTAATTAGTTGCTCTAACCTTGCCTGTTGCTCCACCATGCTTCACAGTGCCCTCCAAACATAGCATGTGAATTTCGTTACAAAAAAGGTTAAGATTTTGAGAAACAGGCCAACGTTTTTGTAGTAGAGAGTTTTTAGTTGTTCTCATTTTCATTCACAAATCCCAATCGTATTCATTTTGTGTTAGTGGATACTAGGACCAAAATTTTAAACAAGTTCTAGATAATTCTGCAGGCCCTATTCCATACCGTTTAGAGACCTTTCAGCGGTGCATGCTGTGCTCTTGTTTTACCAGAGCGGCATGTCTTTGGAATAAGTACTTCCAGTAGATTGCTTTGCATTGTGTAACAGCCAACAAATGTAAGACATTTTTATACATCATCAGGTGCCACTGTGTGGTGAGGGATCACAAATTCATTCTACTGCAGTTATTCAGAGTGTTATTTCGTTGCCTCCTCAGCATTCTTAAGAGGAACTAAACCTTTTCTGAGGGCAAACAGTGTGGTCCTAATTCGTACTGTCCTCTGTTTTAATAATGTATAGTGTCTCTGGTTTCCAAAAAAACAGTGTGCACTTTCCTGAATAAGTTTTTAAACAAAACAAAAAAAGAAATTACTAGAAACAAAAGCGGGTTTAAAGTTGGAAATAAAATGCTGTGTATTTCACCATATCTTAAATAAGAGTGAAAAATGCTGTTCAATCTATTTTTCCCTCGTCTTCCCGCTTGCACCTTGTCCTTGGTCTTGCCCCGGTTCTCCTTTCCTTCCCGTTACCCTCTCTTCTTTTTCTTTCCTACCACTCATTTTCTACCGACCCGGCAAGTGGTATCGCATCATGGGGTCTAATGGTAGGACTAGAACCTCTTTTCCCCACCCTCCCACGTCTTCCCGCCCTTCCCCCCTCCAACGTTTCCCTTTTCCCCCCCCCTTCCTCTTCGACTACTCTTCCTCCCTATCTCCCTCCTTTCACCCTTCTTATCCGCTCCCCCCACCCCAAGCGCAACGCGCAAAAAATTATTATACTTATTTCAAAAATAATGTATGTTTATTACACTTTATTCTTTGGGCATTACTCAACATTATTCCCGGTTGCCAGAAGTATGATTTTCCCCTCTTCCCACTTCCCCTCTTGTGCTTAGACAGTCGGGGCCTGACCTCACCATACGTCATCATGATACTAACTTTAAAGATCACACAGTACAGTGGACTTCATGATACCAACCCAAATCAGAAAAAGGTTGGACAGTGTAGAAAATTTAAGGCAGGACAGTATGAACCTGAGATGGTTCACGTTTTTGTCTTCAGCTTCATTACATTGTTAATAAACATCCATTCCTGCATTTCAGGCCTGCAACCCATTCCAAAAAAGGTTGGGACGGAAAGCGGGCTATTTGGATCTAGTAAGGAATTAAACAGAGTAAATAATGTTGTGATTTTCAAGCAGGTGATGTCAACGGTGTTGTGATTGTAATCATGATTTGGTACAAAAGCAGTGTCCAAGAAAGTTTGGGTTCTTTGATGAGCAAAAAATTCTCCACTTTACCCATCGCGGTCTTCCTCCTTCTCGACTTCACAACCTCCTTCCCTCCCCACCCCCCTCCCACTCCTCTCATTTCCCCCAAAAATTGGTGAGCATCTTGGATTCACACTGTCCTGCAAATGTCAAATGTAAGAAAACACTTTTTTATTATACTGATTTTCCATTACTGTCCCCAGCTTTTCTGATTTGGAGAAGATTTTATGGAGCAGCTGACATGTGTCTACACCCCAGCACGTTAAGGAGCAATCACGAGTCAATCGAACCACGCTTTGGGGGTAAAACATGCTCAGATTACCTAGTGTGAGTACGCTCTTGAAGTGTATGGGAGCACCATGCATGGTTGCGCCCCTCTGGTGTTCAAAAATGCAATTGTATCAGATGGCTGTAATAAACAGAATGCAGATGAACATCATAAGTCTCTCATAATTTTTGACATTTTTCCACACGTTTGGGCCGATATGGCTGCATATGTTCATTCAAAGTCACTAAACAAATTCAGGTCTGCTTTTGTCTGGTTGGGAATGGAAAAACCTACCACCTCAACACTTTTTGTGGAGCAGATTCGACCCCTTCGGATTTGATACTCAGGAACTGTTAGAGCCTTCTCCTCTTGCAGGTAGTACCTTTATTCCTCCTACAGTTGACCGAGCCTACTACTCCTATTTGTGGCCTGTTCAAAATGCTGGGCTGCTTTTTTTTTGGAAAATGAGGCATGCCCCGGCATGTGAGCTTTCTCAAAAAGGACAACAAATCCCCTGACCTCTGTGAATCATTGTTTCTTCTGGGGCTGGATTACTTTTTGTGCTCTTTTTGCTCCAGCAGGCCTGGATCACCTCACTAATAATCTCCCCATAATTAAGCTGGTGAATTGAATCAGGTGTGTCGAGAGCACAATAAGCACCATTGTAGAGCGTTATGAATTAAACAGAGGATCGTACACACCTGTTGTGACCTGCAACAGTGAAGACAGGGAACATTCCTGATGTCTGTGAACTATCGTGACCCCGCTCTTTTCCCTCTGTTTGGATATGCCCAAATCCCCTTGTCAGCATGGTTCAAATGGACCTCTAGCGTGTGCCTCCTTACAACTCGTAAGCTGCCGACTGGCTTCTTTTCACCAGCAGGTGGCAGACGCCTATGGGCGATTACGGATGTTTCGTATGGAGGAACTTACTAAGTAACACCTGGTTACATTATCTGGGATTGGGATTAGCATGCAGTATACCGGTTTAGGGGTTGGTTATTAAAGTTTGAGGCTTTTTTATTATGGTGTGAAGCAAAAAGGATCGAATGGATATTTGTTCATGAAATCATTAATCAGTTCAAAAAAAAGTTTCAAAACCGCAAATATTTTGTAGCTAAAAAAATTGGTTTCAGCTAAGTTGTTAGGTAATTTTCGCGCAAAATTTCCACAATGTCAAAATCTGCTTAAATTGCAACTGAAACAGGAGAATTGTTTGATTACTGGGGTTTTAAACGGGCATGTGCTTTGCAAAAATGTCTCAAATGTAAATCGTTAGAGATTGAACAATGTTCACATGCGTTCTGTTATATTGTGTCATCTAATAGGGCAGGGGGGAATTGCATTTTTGAACACCCCAGGGCAATCTGTGCATCAATGAGTACGATGATTGGTACAGCTTTTATGGTGTACTGTATAATCTTGAGTAAAAGCTGTGGTGGCTGGGCTAAATGTGCTCAAATGTGCTTAATATGCTGGTGTTTTACCAGTGATAACTCACAACGAGCTCCTACAATTATAAAGGAGTCAAAACAGCACCAGGACTTCCTCCATCTTACTCAAAACAACATGTGCTGCAAGGAGACGGCAGTCAGGACGTCTGTACCGAGCTGGACTTGTGCTCTTTTAGAACAGGTGTTTGTGTCAAGTGTTACTTGCCCTGCTGTCTGATAGATGCTTGTTTCAGATGGTTTAGTCTGAGGGATAGACTGAAGTAGCAGGTGGAGGTAGCAGTTTGTCTGGGCGTGAGAGTGTGTTGTCTCTTTCTGGAGTCTGAACGTCCTGTTGATGGTGAGCGCTTGGAGACATAGTTCCCTTGTGCTTTAGGGTTAGATATTGGAATAGCATTAAGCACTAATGCACAAGTAATGTGTTTGTGTGTAATGTGTGTAAGCCTTAGTGTATAACAGTTGCATTCACAGAGCAGCTCTGTCTCATAAGGCCTGTCTCTATGACAACAACTCTTTGCTCTCTCATCACTCTCTGAGGAATTTTAGTCTCGTAAAATCGTACACAGTCTGTAATTCAGAAACACTGTCCAACTTTTAAATACTGATCGCACTCTGGTTTATGGCTTCCATGGAACTGCGTGGAACGTTGCTGTGAAAGTCAGTCTGTTGTTCTAGATCATGTGCAGTCTCTTCTCTGAAAGGAGAAGATACAGTAACCCAGAATGCAGCCTAATTAGGGCCTTATGACTTCCACAGCGTGGAGAACACTAGCAGGCTCATGTGACTGATGCCCTACCTAGGGTGTCTTTTCTGGAATGGGCACAATGTTCAACCACTTCAGTTAGTGAAAATGTACTGTAGTGTCCAGCATTTGTCTTGCCATCTGTTGCTTTTCTTGTTGTAAGGCATTAATGATTCCACTAAGATTTTCTGCATGTGTTTTTGTGCTGCCATCTTGGCTGGTTTAAGCCTGTCATGGACAGTTGACTCCTGAAGCTTGTTGTAATCTTCATATTCTACTCGGTGGTTAGTTTGCAGTTAGTGCAAGAAGTTCGTTGTTGGGCTGTCTTTGATGGAAACCATAGTATGCAGATAGCCATCGTTTTGAGCAACCCAATAGAGCTTGGTGTTGGTGGGACCCAACCTGCTGGTCAGTAGTCCAGTGCCACGACTGTTCACTATATGCTTGCATCCCTACATATGGACCAATCATGGCATACTTGTCACTCAGGGTTCCTATGCACTTGGAAAAGTACCTACCCTGAAGTAACATTATTCTAAGAACCACAGTCGTTCCCCAGTTCCTGCATTGCAAACACACGAGAATGGGGGCACAGTTCTAAGAACTATGAGAAAGGTCCTCCTGTGCGAAAGCCCCTATGTATTCCAGTAATCAGGACAGGCTGAAATGGCCCAGTTCTCCATTCTTGTTGTAGGTTATGTCTTTGTGTCTCTCTCCTCTATTGCTCTGGGAGTTGAGAAAGAGAGAGGATCTTACTCAGGGCTTAATTCATGTTGAAGAATCTGCTGAATGTATTCCCTGTACGGAGCCAATAGCTGAGCTTTCCCCCTCTTGCTGTGCTGTGGAGTTTCAAGCACTGCACAAAGAGCATGCTAATATTAGCCTCTACTATTTGATGTCCATAGTGCTATTAATAGCGGCGCGTGTGAGGCTACTTTCATTAGCCACAGTTCCCAGTAAACAGGGGATGCAGATCTGCTGGGATTTGCCGATATGATGTTACAGAAAGAACAATTGGGTGCATCATTATCCTCTATCTGACCTTTAAACCAGGTGTGCGTGCGCCCACAGATGTGCATGCGCTGCAATAAAGTGTCTCACATCTGTCCTTGTGACCCAAAACCGAGGCTCCACTTACCTGCAATGCAGTGATCACATGTGAAATTACGTTCAGTGATTCTGTCTGCATTGAGCAAACTGAATTTAATGAGGGCAGCTGTTGACAGTTGGCACTGCGGTGCTGTATGCTTGTGCGTGCGGCCAACTGGCACCCTGTGATCAGGACTCAAGGGCAGACGTTGAGGGAGAGGAGGCTAAGACATGACATTAATCGGGTAGAATAGTAAAAATGCCGAGCAGAGATGGTACCAGGAATCAGATTTCTCTTTCCATTCATGGGTCACATTCAGACAAATCCATCATAAGTGAAATGAATTATGAATCAAGGAGTTTAATATAGTCCTACCACTATCATAGCGAAGCCGTCCTTATTGTTGAAAAACCACACATTAACGTTACAGTTGGCCGAAATCATTAACACAAAGCTTATTTTTTTAATAAGGTGTGTTAAATCTGATGTAATTTAGTGAGTCATGGATTGAGCAAAACACTTACTCCATTGGTGAACTCAAGGCGCTAGCATAGCTGCTAATGCTAACTGCAGCCTGTGTTCTGGAGCATTCATTTACTGTTTTGGTTGGCTGTTATACATGAACTTTTTAGGACACTTGTTGACTTATTTGCACTAAGAATACTGTACAGAATACAGAGATCTTCACTGAGCAAGACCTATTGTGAATCTGAATCACTGTATACGGAATCG
Organism: Ancistrus triradiatus; assembly: GCA_025084515.1. Lineage (NCBI taxonomy): Eukaryota > Metazoa > Chordata > Actinopteri > Siluriformes > Loricariidae > Ancistrus > Ancistrus triradiatus. The sequence continues at coordinate 18,476 of JAJAGP010004436.1, read as the reverse complement.
TGAATCATGAATTGTTTCGGATGAGTGCGCTGAGTACAGTATACTGACTTGTGGCAAAATGGGCAGGCATAGGAGTCGCTTGCAATGTCTGTACAGCAGGTGGTGCTATACATGCAAATGGGAAGAGGTTTTCATTGCATTTTGACCTACTTTCTGGCAAATCTTGCTTTGACTATTCATTTAGCTTGCTGATTTTAAACAGCAAATCATCATTTGGATCCTGGAGAGCTCTTGTTAGGGTTGCCAGGTTTAACCAAGTCAAAACCAGACCTGGCAGGAGATGCCACAAACTCTGTCATGCCTTGTGACTCTGAAGTGACGCAAGTCACTCAAATTTCACTTAGATGACTCAAAATCCTGTTGTACCTCCTTCATATGTGGGCTCAGTAAAGACTGGACTTTATTATCAGTCCATTTGTCTTTTTTTTTTTTTTTTCCATTTTTATGCTCAAAGATTTGTTGTTAATACGGCTACTATTATGCACTGAGAAAAGACTCTACATTGAATAGGAGCTAAAGTCCATATATATATATATATATATATATATGGCAGTTGTCACTACCAGTTCCTGCGGTGCAGACATGCAAGAAAGGGGGCATAATTCTAAGAACTACGAAACGTTCCTCTGTTGAGAAGCTTATAATGTACCTTTTGTGTATTTTGTCATAGAAACTGTGCAGCCCAAGGTTTCACCAGTTTAAATAAGTACACTCTAATGTAAAATTCCCAACTAATGTTAATAAAGTCTCCCTTCTCTCAGTCGGAGGCAGTCGTGTCTGCATGTGACTCTGTAGGAAGGCTTTTAAGGTGTATTTACTAACTGAAATGGTACAGTGGGGCAAAAAAGTATTTAGTCAGCCACTGATTGTGCAAGTTCTCCTACTTAGAAAGATGAGAGAGGTCTGTAATTTTCATCATAGCTACACTTCAACTATGAGAGACAAAATGAGGAAAAAAATCCAGGAAATCAGATTGCAGACTTTTTAAAGAATTTAATTGTAAATCATGGTGGAAAATAAGTTTTTGGTCAATAACAAAAGTTCTACTCAATACTTTGTAACATAACCTTTGTTGGCAAGGACAAGGACAAGGTCAAACATTTCCTGTAAGTCTTCACCAGGTTGGCACACACTGTAGCTGGTATTTTGGCCCATTCCTCCTTGCAGATCTTCTCTAGAGGAGTGATGTTTTGGGGCAACACGGACTTTCAGCTCCCTCCACAAATATTCTATGAGGTTGAGGTCTGGAGACTGGCTAGGCCACTCCAGGACCTTGAAATGCTTTTTACGGAGCCTCTCCTTCGTTGCCTGAGCAGTGTGTTTGGGATCATTGTCATGCTGGAAGACCCAGCCACGTTCCATCTTCAATGCTCTCACTGATGGAAGGAGGTTTTGGCTTAAAATCCCTCTCACGATACATGGCCCCGTTCATTTCTTCCCTTAACACGGATCAGTCGTCCTGGTCCCCTCTGCAGAAAAAAACTGCCCCAAAGCATGAAGTTTGCACCCCATGCTTCACAGTAGTAGGTATGGTGTTCTTGGGATGCAACTCGGCATTCTTCTTTTCTCCAAACACGACGAGTTGAGTTTTTACACAAAAAAGTTCTATTTGGTTTCATCTGACCACATGATATTCTCCCAATTCTGTTCTGGGATCATCCATATGCTCTCTGGCCAACTTCAGACGGGACTGGACATGTACTGGCTTAAGCAGGGGGGCACGGCCTGGCACTGCAGGATCTGAATCCCTCTCGGTGTAGTGTGTTTACTGATGGTAGCCTTTCTGACTTTGGTCCCAGCTGTCTGCAGGTCCTTCATTCATCAGGTCCCTCTGTGTAGTTCGCCGGATTTTTGCTCACCGTTCTCATGCTCATTTTGACCCCCACGGGATGAGATCTTTGTGTGGAGTCCCAGATCGAGGGAGATTATCAATGGTCTTGTATGTCTTCCATTTTTCTACAGTTGCTCCCACAGCTGATTTATTCACACAACCTGCTTGCCTATTGTAGATTCAGTCTTCCCAGCCTGGTGCAAGGTCTACAATTTCTTCCTGGTTGTCCTTTGACAGCTCTTTGGTCTTGGCCATGGTTGAGTTTTGGAGTCTGACTGTTTGAGGCTGTGGACAGGGTCTTTTATACAGATAACAAGGTCAAACAGGTTGCTATTAATACAGGTAACGAGTGGAGGACAGAAGAGCTTCTTAAAGAAGTAGTTACAGGTCTGTGAGGAGCCAGAAATCTTGCTTTGTTTGTGGGTGACCAAATACTTATTTTCCACCATGATTTACAATTAAATTCTTAAAAAAATCCTACAATATGATTTTCCTGGATTTTCTTTTCTCATATGGTCTCTCATAGTTGAAGTGTAGCTATGATGAAAATTACTGACCCCTCTCGTCTTTCTAATTAGAAGAAACTTACACAATCAGTGGCTGACTAAATAAACTTTTTTGCCCCGCTGTAACTTTAATGTTGGTTCCTAATAAACAAATTTAAACAAGGTTGGGCCAAATATGACAATTTAACACGTGACGCTTTTGACTAGTCAGAATAAAGATTTAAGTTTATTTATATATACCTATTTTATTACTTGAAATACAGTTGTATGATGTTTATAAAAGTACATTTGTCGTGTTAAACTGACATAACATTAAACAATATTTAAACACAACATAATTGACCGTATCCATTTCTCATTCAGAAGTAAAACGAACTTATATTTTTGTCCATTTTTACCCAGCCCTAGATTCTATGTTCCCCCTCTCATTCTGTGGATACCATATATCTATGATCTTTGCCTGTGTGTGAATTAGATGTGTTTTTTTTTTTACTCAGTAACTGTTGCCTCCCCTAGACGCAGTTGTCTCCATGTGATGTCCATCCCAGGCAGAAGTCATAAACTGGGACTGAAACCTGCCAGACCAAACATGAGTGTCCATTGACCCTAGATAACCCACCCACTTAGCTACTGCATAGCCCATCCATCCACCTGAGAATTGGGAAATATTTTGCAGTGACAGTATACTACAAGGAGGAGACAGGTACTGACGTAAATCCACATGTAGTGAAGAGATTTAAAATCTCTTTCTCCTGGCTGTCTGTAAATAAGCTTCCTGCTACAGCTTCTTCTCTCTCAGTAAATCCTGCAACATGGTTTTAAATGTGGCTCAATATTCCCTGAAGAATCGCAGGCTAAATATACTGGCAGTTATTTTATGTAATGCGTACTGTGTGAAAACTGTTAAGAGTCTGAGGATAATGCTTGTTTTTGGACTCTGGTGGTCAGGTGAGTGCTGTTAATCTCGAACAGTGGTGTTTAATTTGCATGAAGTTTTGTTACAGACCATTTTTTGCTCTGAGACGAGACTGAGACTGATCATTTATGGTCTTGAGCCTGGGCTCAAATACTACAACACTGCATTTGTCCATTTATGATGTACTGTGTTTCTCATCATGCCATTAACTGATATACCGAATGCAATTCGGTCTTGTGTGTTTAAAATATTACCTGTTCTGATATTCTTCCCTATCTTACAAATGCTCTTGTTTCAGTACAAGACTGGATTTGAAAGAGATGGGTTTGAAGAAGTCTGCAAATGGCAAGAAAGGAGGAAGAGCAGAGCGACAGACGGTCTGTCTGCCTACTTCATCTCTTGAAGGAAAGTGATGCCAGAGCCTTGTGGATATGTGATCTGTCTCGGTGCCTAATTATGGAAAATGCTCCTCACGTATGATGCATAATCAGGATTGATCTGGTGGGACCAGATCACTCCACCAGCCAAAGCCTTCAGCTTCCAGCCACAGCCTACACAACAACTTCCCCTCCTACACACAGCCAGCCTGTATGTGCTGCTCTGAATCACAGCATGGCCAGTAAGCATGCGAAACACCACCAGTCTTCATATTCTTCAGCTTCAGTGCCAGCGTCGGGCGCTGGGACTCCCTCCCGTCAAGGGTCCCAGCAGGTCTGCGGGTCACCTCCACCCTCAGACGTTGGCCACACATCCAGGGTCACCTTTAGCTATATTAAGAAGGCAAGTGTCCAGCAGCTGGACCAGAGCCAACACAACGCATCTTGGCTGCAAAAGGAAGATGCTGCTGAGCCACACAAGAGTGACCTGGCCTGGTCTGGTCCCCCAGGCTCTTGTAGCAATAACAGCCCTTTTCACCAGCACATGGGTTCGTCCAGTCTGAGCAAGGCTATTGTGGACTCTGTAGGGCGGGCTGCCTCTCAAAGGGCTTTGGAGGAATTTGGGTCACCCAAGCTACGGTCCAAATTTTTCCACGGGTCAGACTGGAGTTCTGTCGGGCGACACAACCAGCACTGTCAGGCATGGCCGGGGCAATCTGGCAGTCCTACTTATAAGCACTTTGATGGAGACATCTCCAAGGTTCAGCAAGGCACATCCAGCCCCAGTGGCACGAACGACAGTCCACACTCAGGAAAGAAAGGTAGTTTTGTGATCACAAATACACATGCTGAAGGTTTGAACCAGCTCAGTGGTAGCAATACGTCCTCAGCGCTGAACAGTCCAGAGGTGGCCCGCAGACTCGCAGAGGAAGCCACCAAAGTGTCTGTCATTTTCGACGAGGTCCGAAAGTCCCCCTTGCACAATGCATTTGTAGTCACGGGCAACCTAGACAGCTCTGGAGGACCGTCTCATTATCAGAGCCCAGTTATGAAAATGAACATCCCCTTGCATGGGGTGCATTCAGACCCCCCAATGACCAATGGAGCTACAGAGTCTTCAACCAACCAGAGCATAAAGGTAAGAGGTGAAGTGACCAATCATTCTTACAGCCCAATCCCAATCGGAAGCCTCGACTCCCCAGCTCTGCCCTCTCATGCGGTGCGTCCATGGCTGTCTAAAGGGGACAAGGACTCGCCTTTACGGGACCCTCGGGTATTTTCGGCCGATTTTCCGAGCACAGACAGTCCCACGCTGCACAGACGGAGATGCCCACAGTACACGGGCGAGGTCTGGTGTCAAAATGATGCCTGGCAGTTAAATTCACACAAACATAACGACGTCGACGCTGGTTCCGACAGCGTGGAGATCTCCAGGAGACTCCTCATTGGACAGCATATGGAGGAAGCACCAGTCAGTTGGACCTTCATGCAAGAGCACAGCGAGAAAGACACCGAGATGTCCAACTCCACACAGGGAGAAGGCGACAAGAAAGAAAAGGAGAACGATTGTGTAATCATGAACACAGAACTGCACAGAGGGGAGGACAGGACCACTTTAACCCAGCAACAGAGACAGGCTGAATGGAGACGCAGACAGGCTCTGCTTCTTGGCCCGGTGGTACTGGAGGACGAGAACGATGAGAGGGTAGAGGGCGAGCAGAACGGTGTTCCAACGTCATCTCCGAGCTCCAGTGGGGTCACGGGCAGTTTGGGGGACCGAGAGTGCCTCTCACCCGAGTCCAGCAATAGCAACCAGACAGAACACGCCAGCTCAGGTATACAGGTGAGCAGTCATGTGATACGCAGGTCCAGGATGTGCAACAAAGTTGTTTTCCTTAATGAAATCGTAGCTTTATAATTTAAGAATAAGAGCGATTGTAATTAGAAAATAGCAGAATAATTGTGACATGCGCATTTTATTCAGTATTTTAATATTCTCTTTTATTATACTCTTCATAATATTACATTATCTCTAATTTATTAGTCTACAGATTATATTTTCTTTATGTTTCTCTCAATTTTATTTAGCTTCTGTTTATTGAGACCATTACTAAACTTATTAATTAGATAACTTTTATTTCTTACATACAACATCTAAGCCGTCCATGGAGGTTGGTTCCTTTTTAAGTCTTGGTCCTCCCAAGGTTTCTTCCTAATGACGTTTAGAGTTTTTCCTTGCCACTGTCGCCCTAGGCTTGCTCAATTTGGACCTAGATAATAGAAAACTGTAAAACTGCCTTGACACAATGCTCCATTGTAAAAAGTGCTAAAGCAATAAATCTGACTTTGACTCTGTGTATGTGTTACAGTCTGATGGTGCCTCAGTGGTAGTGGGGCCATCTCTGCATTCCCAAAAGATTGCTCGAGCCAAGTGGGAGTTCTTGTTTGGCCCAGCAGCAGAGACGCCCACCAATGAAGGAGAGAAGAGTAAGCGAGCGCCGTGTATTCTCTCTAATCAGTTAGTCACTGGATAATGATCATAGAGAAATTAAAAACCTGCCTGTGATGTTTTTGGTCAGTCTTGGCATTTTTGGATTGTGGATAGTCTGTAGTTCCAGTATAAAACTTGGATAAGACTTTATTTTTTTTCACAATTTACAAGGTGTTGCTGGATCTTGCATCATACAGGCACTCGTGCTGCTGCCACAACTCATTGTGGACCATTGTATGCATGAAGAACACATTTGAGTAAAAAGTAAACCCAGGAAGTTGACCTTCCATGCTTAGTTTTCATTGGCTGTTGACTGAACCCATTCATATTGAATCGCTGACTCAATTTGTACTGTGGTTTGTTTCTGCTTGTGAATGAATTGTCTGATTCCACCTTTCTCAGACCTGGCGACTGTGCCTCCTAGTGGTCATTCCACCCCGATTCCACCCACATACCTGCCGCTTGAAGAGCTTGCTCACCGGGCCAATCATGACGTGCAGCGTGTGGAGGTAGAGCTGGTGACTCCTCCCCCTTACGCACCAGGAACCTCCCCCAAAATGGGCATCATCCGTCGGACTCTGAAGTACTCCGAAACGGATCTCGATGCAATTCCTTTAAGGTGCTCTTCTGGGAGACCGACATTGACGAGGTGGCTCCTGGGTGACAAGGACGACTCGGACTCGGCGTTTGGGAGTAAACCGAGTGTGATGGGAACCTCCGGTACTGGGAGCAGCCCGCTGGGAGGAACAGAATACAGGAGGCCGGGTGGAGAAGGAGTGGGAGAGGAGGAAGAAGAGGAGGAGGAGGAGGAAGACGTGGCCAGCTGGGACAAGTGTTCGGACACAGTGTGACATGAGGAGGCAGCGGGCCAGTCGGGAGCAAGACGAGGACGAGATATTTGGCGTGATGCTCAGGAGGTACGATTCCGTTTCTCCTTCATTCACCTGCCAGCTTTGAACACATCTCATTTGTTTGGCGTTTCTTTTCTAGGCCCATTGACGGTGCTCGGAAGTCGCCTCTTCTGGTGGAAGGTCCCTGCCCGACCCTCGGGCGACAACTTGGATAGCTTCAGCCCGTCATTTTGAAAGCATCATCGAGTCGCACCGAGCTAAAGGCACCTCCTACAACAGCCTGGACAGCCTGGACCACCTGACCTCCAGCACCAGACCAAGCTGACTTTCGACCTCTCCGACCCTGACCCCACAGGTGAAGGCTCAGATGTTACCAGAGTGCCCCGGCAGATCGCCAGAGCTGAGCTTTGCCCCGCTCGCGAATGCCGAGATGCCCTGTGTGTCCGAGTCGGTGCTGACTATCACGGGGGACTCGGATGCCACGCGGGGGCACCGTCCAGCGAACGGCTCAGCAGCGGCTCAGAGGACAGTCAGCCGGGTCAGAACTGGGGAGCGACACTACCTGCACACCGTCCCGGTGAGGAAAAACACACACACACAAACACACACGTGAAGCATTACTGCAGCTAATTAATACTTACACCTTCTACTAACCTTACCTCAGTAACCTAAAATAAATATTTTGGCTCTTAGTTCAAATAAAAGTTGCTAAAGTTTTCTAAAAAAGCAAGTGACGTGGTGAAATGCAATCCGATACAGCATTTGTATTTATGTTGAGGCAATCCAGAGTGGCTTACAGTACTGTGCAAAAGCCTTAGACCTCCATTAGATTTCGATGATTGGACCAATTTTGTGAGCTTTAGCATATCTTGGCCTTTTCACCTGGTTCACCTTTTGGAAAAAGTGTTTTCTTGACTGCACTTTCCAAAAAGACTTCCTGATCAAGCTTCTTCAGACTGTACAAGACTGTAGATGCTGCTATTGCTCAAGTGTAAGGGAAGGTTCCTCTTAATGCTTGCCACTGTAGCCTATAGAAGCTGTTTTGAGAGAATGAGAAATGATTACATATAGTCTAATGGTGGCCTAATACTTTTGCCACAGTAATGTACAACCGATATGACATCTGTCTTTTTCAGTCATAATCCTGTTACTGTTTTTGCTGAACCCTGATTGCAAAGATAGAGTGGCTACATACATAAGTTCAGATGGATTTTTTAGCAAGTTAATAAAGCAGTCACAGTCCCTCTTTTGAAAAAAAAAGCACCATCTTCTTGAGACAGTGTTGTGATTAAACAGAGCACAGTTATTTCCCACATTACCGCTGATACTGTACTACTGCTTACTCTTCCGGTGTCTGGTTAGCTGCACTGCAATTCAACAGCTTGGCCTGGAGGGTAAGTGGTAGTTAAGACACGGGTTCAAGTGCGAGTCGAGATGTGCCGGCTCCCTGATATGAGTGTGACCGCATTTGCGACGTGAGTATGAGGTCAGGTCACTGAGACAGCCCGTCTGGTCCTCATTAGGCAGGTGCTGTGTGTGGTGTGTGTGGCTGTGGTTGTAGGCAGGTGTGTGTGAATGTGAGCCGAAGGTTATTGCAGTTTGCTACTGACATGACTACATAACTCCATGAAAGCTGATACACACACAAACACCACACACACACACACACATACACGTACACAAGCTCTATGACAGAGTAACTGTTAGGAAATGCTCACTGGAATGTTGTAAATGTGACATGTCAAGCATTATTTAAATACTAGTGAGAGTTAGAAATACTTTGCAGATGGGTGGCACAAGTGAGACTTTGTCAGCCCAAGCCAGGGTCAAATCAGTGGGGGCTCAAATGAACTGAAAAAAAAAAAGACCCAAAAACAAAGCCACCAGCGTCCAGTGAAACCCTGAAACCCAGGATAAACTCCGGATATCCCCCTCCCCATCCTCCCATGACCCTGAACAGAAAAGTGGGTTAAATGGGGTTAAAGTGCAGATAAATCTGTATTTCAGTATAAATATTTAGGATTCTTCCATGCAGAGACAGGGATTTCTTTCTTGCAGGGTGTTTCTAGAGCCGTTTTATGAGGGCTGTTGCTCTCACCTCACTCAATTACTGTGCATTATTAGTTCAAATCGTTTTATTTTTCATTAATTATGCCTTACTCAAGAATGCCTCCTGATTCACGTGTAATGTAATATATAGATTAAATTAATGTGTTTATGCATCTGAGGACTTGTTGAGAATGTAGTGCATTCTCTGTTGAAGCCCCGTCTCGGTGATTGTGCTGTTTTCTGAAATTAATCCGTTGATGACGACTTGAAGATTTATTTAGAGATCGTTTCAGGAAGATCTTCAGTTCAAGTCGCACAGGTGTCATACTTTAAATGAGCCACAAGGTGGAGACAAAGGCAATTCATTTTTTCCTGAGCACTGTATGCAGTAGTTCATTCATTAATTCGCTTTCATACGCTTTTTCCTGGACAGGGTCGCGGCAGAGCCGGTGTGGGTTAAAGTGTGTTGATTAGAGAAGGAAAAACATGAGCAGGGATGCCTATAAGTACCAGAAATAACACTTTGTGACCTCAGTTAGGCTAACATAATTACAGAATTAGATTAGATGCACAACAAGTTGGATTAGATGGACTTAAATTAAGTATTGTTCATTTGACCGGGTTTTCCTAGATAATTAGAAATGCAGTGAACTTGAAGATAGTGCTTTGATTGTAATATTGCCTTATATTTCACTACAGCAGTGAATTCAATTGCTATTTAGTTGTTTTTTCATAACCACATACATGGAATGTTTAAAGTCCAGATTTCACTAAATGTGTTGTTTGAAAAATGCAAACACATTTTGTATTATTTATATTTATACGTGGTTATTAATGGTTAAATCTCCTGGAATGGTCTGTATTTCTTTATTTAGGATAGCTTTGTTTCGCTTGACAGTAAAATACAAGGCCAGTCTGAAAAGGTGGATGAGAAGAGAGAGTATTTCTTTGAGCTCTAGAGTTAAAAGATAAAAAAGAATAGTAAAAAGAGAACCATGCATGTGATTCAGTATCTGTTTTTTGGGTTATGAAGCCACTGTAGAGCAGAGTTTTTGACTCTCATCTCTGTATTTTAGGTTGAGTATAACTGTGCCAAACATTTCATGCATGTATAAGGTGGAATGAAAAGCCTTTTGGCCGCTGTTTACATCCACATTTTAGAGGAGCAGCTCAACCTAATGCAGGTCAACTGCAAACAATTCCTTTCATTCCAGTTCGTTTCTCTACCTCCTTCCTGACTTTGTGCAAACAATGCGTATAAATACACCCAATTAGCAATGGTTAGTTGTACTGACATTTAGGGGTTTTATTTATTATTTATTTATTTCCAAGTGTTTGTAGAAAGTGAATGAGAAAAAGGAAATTTTGTAATGATCCAATATTACATATTAGTGAGTGGCAATAGTATGTGACCCTTTGCTTTCAGTATCTGGTGTGACCCCCCTGTGCAGCAATAACTGCAGCTAAACGTTTCCTGTAGCTGTTGATCAGTCCTGCACACCGGCTTGGAGGGATTTTAGCCCATTCCTCCGTACAGAACAGCTTCAGCTCTGGGATGTTGGTGGGTTTCCCTCACATTAGCTGCTCACCTTCAGGTCCTTCCACAACATTTTCCATTGGATTAAGGTCAGGACTTTGACTTGGCCATTCCAAAACATGAACTTTATTCTTCTGTAACCATTCTTTGGTAGAACGGCTTATGTGCTTAGGGTCGTTGTGTTTTTGCTGCATGGACCCACCTTCTCTTGAGATTCAGTTCATGGACAGAAGTCCTGACATTTTCCTTCAGAATTCTCTGATATAATTCAGAATTCATTGTTCCATCAGTGATGCAAGCCGTCCTGCCCAGATGCAGCAAAACAGGTCCAAACCATGATACTACCACCACCATGTTTCACAGATGGGATAAGGTTCTTATGCTGGAATGCAGGTGTTTCCTTTCTCCAAACATAACGCTTTTTCTTTTAAACCCAAAAAGTCTATTTTGGTCTCATCCGTCCACAAAAAATTCTCCCAATAGCCTCTGGCTCGTCCATGTGATCTTTAGCAAACTGCAGACGAGCAGCAATGTTCTTTTTGGAGAGCAGTGGGCTTTCTCCTTGCAGCCCTGCCATGCACACCATTGTTGTTCAGTGTTCTTCTGATGGTGGACTCATGAACATTAACATTAGCCAATGTGAGAGAGGCCTTCAGTTGCTTAGAAAGTTACCCTGGGGTCCTTTGTGACCTCACCAACTATTACACGCCTTGCTGTTGGAGTGATCTTTGTTGGTCGACCACTCCTGGGGAGGGTAACAATGGTCCTTGAATTTTCCTCCATTTGTACACAATCTGTCTGACTGTGGATTGGTGGAGTCCAAACTCTTTAGAGATGGTTTTGTCTTAGAGATGGTTTTGTAACCTTTTCCAGCCTGATGAGCATCATCAACTCTTATTCTGAGGTCCTCAGGAATCTCCTTTGTTTGTGCCATGACACACTTCCACAAACAATGTTGTGAAGAGCAGACTTTGATAGACCCATGTAAAACAGGGTGCCCACTCACACCTGATTGGCATCCCATTGATTGAAAACACCTGACTCTAATTTCACCTTCAAATTAACTGCTAATCCTAGAGGTTCACATACTTTTGCCACTCACTAATATGTAATATTGGATCATTTTACTCAATTCTAATGATGTTTTATTATCTATGCAGAAATGTAGAAAATTCTAAAGGGTTAAATGCGATATTAACTTAGGACAAGTCAAACGTAAGAAACCTTAGCAATGCATCGTCTTTGTAGGAAAGGTAATGGAGCATATTAATATTAATTTAAGGCACATAATTTAGCCTGCCCTTGGGGACCAGTTAAGTGGCACTCTATTGACATTCCCAAGAAAAAACACTCAAAAGAGTGAGGACACATGATGAGAGTGAACACACAGCACATCATAGTGTGGTATAGTAGTGCAAAATAAGAGTCTTTACACAACACATATATTAAGCTTTTAATTAAATGACCTTACAATACATACTCTTCCTCTAACTGATCTCCACAGAGTCCCCACTTTTGTCCTTCGCCATGAAGCCATGCCCATAAAACAGTTTGTAAAATAAACTGCAGCTAAAGCGAAACCCATTCAGATGTGAGACTAAATATAGACCTTTCCAAACCAAAACCCTCCTCCAATTCCTCTAATTCATAAGTCTACTAATTTATAAATCTGATGTGTATTAAGTCCTGACAAACAGTGCGTCATTTATACTAATCACATCAGTAATCAGCTGGACTTTGTCCTGTGTTAGGCTGCAGTTCATATGCTTACCAAGTCTTATTGCACTGCTTTGAACAGGACTGCTTTTGTTCTTGCTTGGAAGGCTTCAGAAATTTTGCAACACAAAATCACAAAATCCCCTGAGTAGGTGGGTCTCCATCTGTTTCCAAATGAACTCTGGTGCAATTCGATTGATGTATGAACGCAGCACGGACCAAAGATGTGCAAACAAACCAAACACGGGGAGACTTCCAAGAAGCGACCCTTAAACTAGCTAAAGTTAACTCCCAAAGTTGGCGCTTAGTTTAAAGAAACTTGGAGCCCATGTAAGAACTGTGACGTTTCATGTAGCAACTATCTTTTGTAAATAAAAACTGGAAACAACACCGGAAGTGGGTGGGTCCGTTGTTGTAAGCTGATTCACATGCTATGCGAGGTACAGCAATTGGATTTCAGTCTGGCTAAGTGGAGATGCATTTGACGAAGTGTGAATGCATGTGTTTAAAACCTTAACCAGATACAATTCAGATCCAAGACGCATGAAAAGACCGAGTGTAAACTGGTCATCCAAAAAACAAAATATCAGATCCACTGTGGTGACCCCGAACATGAGCAGCTGAAAAAGTAGTAGTGTGTACAGTGTGTATGTATGTATGTATGAAGAAAATATGAATTTACAAGTCTTAGGCCACCATTAGAGTTGTTGTTTTAGCTATGATATAATGACCATATATCTCATACATACATACATACATGTGTATAATATTTATATATAAATTGATTGATGTCCTATTTGACTAAAGAAAAGCTGTATGTTGTGATCTTGCTATAACTGGAATATAGAAAGCTTTTGTGTGAAATGAGGGACGAAGAAACATGAAAACCTGGAGCCTAGACCTGTTGGAAGCTGTGTGACCTAATAATTATATTTCCCCATGTTTTCCTGTTTGGGTTAATGTTATAAGTAATGAAAAAGTGCCATTTACCCACAATATGCCGTCTAATGTCTTGTGAAATGGCCTTATCTCTTATAAGTGTGGTTGCCAACAAATATGGAAGCAGCGTTACAGGACCAGCTGCAGCATATTGTTTCAAACAGTCTTATGTTCCAGACAGATAATTGCCCCTATACTTAATGCTAAAATTATTCGAGACCTCCTCTCTGGTCACCAGACATAATCATGGTTAAACCTGGAGTACAGGCTGTGACGTTATCCCTCAAAGAACAATAAGGTTTTCTTCTCATAGTAATATGATCTTGAACACTACAACCTTCAACCACAAACCTTTTAGGACATGCATGACTTGGATATAAAGCTATGCCTGTTATGTGCGGAGCCAATTTTTGTTTTTTAACCCTGCTTTTGCTGGTCAGGGGACTCCAGTACCTATGAGGCCAACAGTGCCCTGGATTGTGAGCCAGACCCATCGCTGGTGTGAGTAGGGGTCACTGCAGTGCTGGGAGTTGATCCCCTAATCAGCCTCTGTTTTTCCCTTCTGCATGTGACACCTGATCCAATCAAAAGATATCGATAGGGTCTGAAACTACATTGAGCAAGTAAATAAGACCCCTGCAGGACTGCAGCGAGAGCAGGTGCCAAAGTAAAATGCTTTGAAGTGGTGTGCTTGGAATGCCCACAAAGGCAGCCTATAATTGAGTCTGTGTTTAAGATGGCCTTTAATATAACATTCATGGTGAGTTATTGTGAAAGCTGTACATTGTGGAGCGGCCAGGGTTTTTGAAAGCACCTTTTGCAACTCATGAAGTTTTCCATGAAGCATTCTGTCTGTGTACTTAACACATAAGTATGCTGATTATTAAATAGACATTTAACTTGTATTCATATAACCTGGCTCCCATCACCATCTAATAATCTGAACACCAAATGGACTGAAGTCCATGAAGCACAAAACAGTGAAATCAAGCTGAGCCTTGATGCTCTATCTAATGGTAACATGGTGGCCTAAGACTTTGCACTATGTATGTGCTGTACAGTATGTTTGAAGCTCACGCTGTGAGAAGCTGAAGGTCTGTGTGGTTTGAGAAGCTTTTATCCAAATGACCTGCTAATAAGGTAAACATGCAAAAAACATAGACAGCTTGGTAGCAGAAAGCAATCATGAGCGTGAGAGATCCTGAGTAAACTGACGTAATATAACACGATACACTTCAAAAACTGGAAATAAAGTAAACTAGTCACATAAATGACCATTTGGAATGGGCCACTGAAGGTTTTTGTTGCCCCGTTCATGGCCCATTCTGTAGGTCATATGAGAATGTTGCTAAAGTTTGCCAAGCGGGAGGGGAGGGGAGGGGTGGGGTGAGAGACTGTGGAATGAAAGACCTGCAAAATTCCAGAGCATACAGTCAGTGATGAGATACTAGAGAAGGATACAGAGCAAGCTCCTCAGGATCATGCCTTTTTGGAAACGTTTGAGGTTAGATCAGGGTAGATGATAGGCAGTGTCTCCGGTGTAGTTCCCACACCTGTTATAATGAATACGAATCAGAGAAAGAGGGTCGTGACGTCTCAACGTGGACAAGTCGTTAGAGCCTCGTCTTTTAGCCACAGCCTAAGAGAGTGCCAGAGGAAAAATGACCACAGTGTCTTCTGTTTTCATTCTGGCAAACCAGAAGATCAGTACGTCCCAACACGGCGTCATTCATCATACAGGTAAGATCTGGTACGGCTGCGAAACTGAAAGCTTTTTTATTCATTGTGTGTCATGTGAACAAATTATTTAGGCATTCATCGTGAGCCTAACCAGGAACTGGATGCAGCCCAGTAAAGTGTATAGTTGGAGAGACGAAAGTTTTCCCAAGGAACAAACCAAGGTTGTCATCAGATATCCAAATTTAAATTTAGCTACCATCTTCATGGGAATAAACTCTTGATATGATGTCCCAGAATGCTTTTGTTGTATTATCACAAACATAATCTTCCAGAAATTTGACCGATAACGAGAGCTATGGTGAGATGAGACAAAACCAGGATATTCTGGCTCTCAAGGTGGTGTAGTGTAAGAAGGTAACCATACAGAAAACTGAATACCCCTTAAGAATGATGGAAGATTTGGGATTATGTCGGACTATACTGTAGTCCAGCTTGTGTTTTTCCTGACAGATAAACGATTAAACTAAAATATCCCTATAGACTGGTCCATACAGTTCGTTTAGTCATGACATGCAGGAGCTGGCAACTGAAGACACTAGTCATTAGTAACGTGAAATTAGTTTGTTTTTCCAAAACGGACACAACGCAAACAACTGTTGTTTGGCAAATATACAAAGACAAGATGGCTCTATATGGTGGAAACACAAGGAACGAGTTTAACCACTTTGAAAGAAAGCACTCCAATGAGTAAACTGAAAGTCAGATGTTACAGGGAGCAAAGGCATTTGAAAAATATCACTGATCCCTGACATTTTACCAAGGCTAAGGATGGGATTCATAAAGTTTGTGGACATCCAAATATGACATCCAAAGCACGGGTGTCAACTGTGCTGCTACAGCAGCCTTTGTTCTTGTAAAAGGGCTTTCCACTAGATTTTGTGATCGGCTTCTGATGTTTGCGAATAAGCCCTGGCTCACTTTTGGCATTCCAGTGTCTGATGGAGTGCAAGGTTCTGTGCAAGCCAGCCAAGTTCTCAATCAAAGTTGGCAAACCAATTCTCTGTGGACTTTGTATAAATGCAAGTTGATGAACTGGCGTGTTGGAAGTGGAAACCTGTACAACCCATTCCACTGCCACTGTTTGTCTATGGAGAGTCTAGAATTGTTTGCTTTTTATTATACAAGCAATATAAGCAATTTATATAAGCAACAATTTAATAACATTTAATAACAAACAGAAAGAAAAGTTGCCTTTCAGCATGAGGATTCACCATTAATTTTAGCGTTGGTTTCAACAGAACTGTAACACTAAGAATAAATGTATGAAATCAATCCATGGCTTGACAGGAAACAATACCCTTTAAGACAACAGTATCAAACGATAATGAGATGCCGTATAGGAAACAAAGCAAAAACTTCTGTTGTCACACACGTTACTGGAAATATTAAACCGAGACAAAGCAAGCAAATTACTGAAATTCCTAACTCTCAAAACTAAGAGGCCATATTTAAGGATGCGACAATAACATTACCTTTCCTGCCACGAAATGGCCGATGTGCTGAAGTGGTGTTAACACTCATCAACCAACCGTATAGAAAACTATGCTTTGAAGCACCAACACCACCTGCTTGGGGAAGATGCACCATCTTGCCAAAGCAGGAGGTCTGAGGGAAAAACTAGTACAAAGGCAATAGTATGAAAGAAATTTCCGTAAGAAGATTCATGACGTGAGCTTATCTTAAGGTAAAATTCCAAATTCAGTATATAAATCTATCCTTTCTCTTTTTTCCAGCAAGAGGAATTGTGTGCACATGTTAATGCTGTGTATATAGCTCATCTGTGTTAGAATGGCAATAAACTACTACCACTACTGTAGCGGTGTTTGCAGGCACCATGACCTGAGCTGAGTTTAAATTGCTTTCAGAAATGAAATAATTACCACAGTGTTCAGTTTCTCTTGTATTTCATTCCACTCTTCTAAAGTCCTACATTTTGCTCTTCATCTTTCAAATGGTTTCCCCAGCAGCGGCTTGTCGGCTCCTTTTAGTTGCATTGTGCAGCTTTTGCTTCCTGTTCTGTTTTTGAGCTGCTGTTTGTTTTTCCTCTGTGGATTTAAGGTGTGAGTAGCTGATAAAGCGGCTACATTTACTCGCTGGAAAGGCTTGAATGGTTGCCTTTCAGCTTTCTGGTGTGTGACTGTATGTTACGGCTAGGGTTTTGTTGGCCTTCATTTGCAATATGCAAACGAGTCTATCACAGAATACACAGGGCATAGACAAGCATGTAACCTGGAAGGGGCGCCATCGAAGGCTTGGGTAGTGTGACGCCTGGCCTTAAGGCATCAACTGGACTTCAAGCCTGGTCGAAGTGACGCTGTGCCACCCGCGCACACATGCGACTTTATGTGAAAAAAGTTCAAGATCTAAGGCCCAGATCTGAATAAGGTTGTCATTTTTGTTTGTTGTTTTTTTTTGTCCCTCCCTCCTGCAGCATCAGAACTTCTCGACTGGTCACAGATACAGACTTGGATCAGGAGCTGAATGAGCGTTTGGGATTGGGCAGCAATGACACGCTGAGCAATGGAAACCGCGCTGACCTGGAGGCGGCTAAACGATTAGCCAAACGGCTGTACAACCTCGACGGCTTCCGCAAGAGTGACGTTTCTCGGCATCTGAGCAAGAAGTGAGTGAGGAAGTCCTCTGCATTTCAGCCTCGTATCACATGATGAGCTCAGCAGTCTTGGGTCCCCGTGACTGGGAATGGGGTTAAGAGGGTAAATGAGTGAATGAAGACCGAGACGAGCGTTTAGTGATTGCAATGGTTGAGAATAATTGATAAAGATTAAAGAAAGACCCATCACCCCTTGGCATAGAGCATGTGCATCATGTACCACAAAGTAAATGTGGTAAACGATGTAGATACTAATCTTAAAGATGTTATTTAAGAGCAGCCATTAAAAGTGGAAGACCATTTGTAATTTGAAACTTGTTGCCAGTACTCAAACATCCCAGAAACAAGATGCCACCACCCAAATGATACAGTAGAACCTCAGAATTCAAACTTAATTGGCCATGGATGGTCGATCAAACTTGGAATCCAGTTCTTTTCAGATGCACCCTGAGGGGGAGTCATACACATACAGGTTTGACTGATGTTGAAAGGGCTAACTTTTTTTTTAATGGATCGTTCACTGTCCAAATGGTCAAATAAAGAAGTGTTTAAATTCCGAGGTCCCATGCCTAAATAAAGTGAGTCTGATGACACCCCTCCTCATTTAGCAGTTTGACCGCATTCTTCTGATTGTCTCCAGACCCGATGTCTATTATTCGGTTTATACTGTAGCTCCGTATCCCTGCCAGCTGTCTGTCGGTGCTGATGGTTATTTTTGGGCAGCCAGTGATGCTGTGTCTTTGTGTGCTGAGAGTTCAAGATCTGTTTCTGACAGATCTGACAGATGCACCATGGGAAAAGCAAACTCCTCTCCACCCTGCCCTGTCGATCTGTTCCACAAGAGCTTACAGTGACACATCTGTTGTACTTTGAAATTCTTTCTCAAAACTTTTCTTGGTTTCTGTTTTTTTT
>JAJAGP010004435.1:0-50045 GCA_025084515.1 Ancistrus triradiatus | reverse complement strand
GTTTTTTCGCACTGTCTTGCACAATATGTTTGTGATCTATCCAGTTAAACAAATGAGACGAATATATTATACTTGGTCATTTATTTATTGAGGAAAATTATCTAATATTACATATGAGTGAGTGGCAAAAGTATGTAAACCTCTAGGATTAGCAGTTAATTTGAAGGTGAAATTAGAGGCAGGTGTTTTCAATCAATGGGATGCCAATCAGGTCTGAGTGGGCACCCTGTTTTATTTAAAGAACAGAGATCTATCTAAAGTCTGCTCTTGACAACACAAATTTGTGGAAATGTATCATGGCACGAACAAAGGAGATGTCTGAGGACATCAGAAAAAGAGCTGTTGACTCCATGTCTAACAAGTTTGGACTCCACTAATCTAGTCAGACAGATTGTGCACAAATGGAGGAAATTCAAGACCATTGTTACCCTCCCCAGGAGTGGTCGACCAACAAAGATCACTCCAAGAGCAAGGCGTGTAATAGTTGTCGAGGTTACACAGGACCCCAGGATAACTTCCAAGCAATTGAAGGCCTCTCTCACATTGGCTAATGTTAATGTTCATGAGTCTACCATCAGAAGAACACTGAACAACAATGGTGTGCATGGCAGGATTGCAAGGAGAAAGTCACTGCTCTCCTAAAAGAACATAGCTGCTCATCTGCAGTTTGCTAAAGATCACGTGAACAAGCCAGAAGGCTATTGGAAGAATGTTTTGTAGATGGATGAGACCAAAATAGAACTTTTTGGTTTAAAAGAAAAGCGTTATGTTTGGAGAAAGAAAAACTGCATTCCAGCATAAGAACCTTATCCCATCTGTGAAACATGGTGGTGGTAGTATCATGGTTTGGATCTGTTTTGCTACATCTGGGCCAGGACGGCTTGCCATCATTGATGGAACAATGAATTCTGAATTATATCAGAAAATTCTAAAGGAAAATGTCAGGGCATCTGTCCATGAACTGAATCTCAAGAGAAGGTGGGTCATGCAGAAAAACAATGACCCTAAGCACACAAGTCCTTCTACCAAAGAATGTTTAAAGAAGAACAAAGTTAAGTTAAGTTTTAGAATGCCCAAGTCAAAGTCCTGACCTTAATCCAATCGAAATGTTGTGGATGGACCTGAAACAAGCAGTTAATGTGAGGAAACCCACCAACATCCCAGAGCTGAAGCTGTTCTGTACGGAGGAATGGGCTAAAATCCTTCAAGTCGGTGTGCAGGACTGATCAACAGTTACAGGAAACGTTTAGTTGCAGTTATTGCTGCACAGGGGGGTCACACCAGATACTGAAAGCAAAGGTCACATACTCCACTCACCAATATGTAATATTGGATCATTTTCCTCAATAATAAATGACCAAGTATAATATTTTTGTCTAATTTGTTTAACTGGTTTCTCTGTATCTACTTGTGTGAAAATCTGATGATGTTTTAGGTTATATTTATATGTCTTTTCACTCAACTTATTAGACTGATTATATATACACACACATACACATATTATCATTCTTTTCACTTTGGTTTCTGCATTTTGAGTCGTTTTCTTTCAGGATTTGTTGATATTAATTAAAATCCATTTGGGCATATATCTCCACACTATTTCTGCCAGAAAACTCTACAGTATAACAGAACCATTGTCTTTCTTTAACAGTTGGAAAGGTGATCCTGCCTTTTCCCTTTTTTCCAGACATGCATATGCCTGCTGTAGTCCAATAGTTAAATCTTTGCTTCATTGCACCACAGAACTGATTCCAAAATGCATTCGACTATGTAAATGAATATGTAAGTTTGTTCTCTTCAGCGATTTCAGAAAATCAACAAAACATCATTTGTTCAATGTGCCAAAAGTTTGCATAACAAAAGATGAGAGGTTTGATTGTATGTTTAAGGGACATTTGATAACTATTAAACTCCTCTATCTGCTGCTTTGCCATGTGATGTAAATCACCATAGGCCAGATAGTGACAGGGAAGTGTTTCTCAAAATGAAAGATTTTCTTCTTTAGACTTTTGCCTATTTGGCAAACCCTAGTGCTGTGGTGAGTATTCACAAACTGTTTAGTGCATTTGATATTAAGCCCACTCCATCCTAATACTATGACCGTTTTCAGAACAGAGTTGTATAGTTGTATATCCTACATCTTCCAGATTGCTGTTGAAAACACTTGGGTAAGGAATGATTGATTGAGGTCAAGTATAACAAACAAAAGAAGAGCAATGCATGCTTTTACATTTTATCTTCGGTACCCAAAGTCAACGTTGCAGCTCATTTGGAATGAGTGTCACTGAAATTGGTTTTGTGGAACCACAAGAGTGATGGCCCCAGTCATTACGTCTTTGCCCACTTTGCTCAGCAGTAATTAGAGAGAGAGAGAGAGAGAGAGAGAGAGAGAGAGAGAGAGAGAGAAAGAGAGAGAGGCTGCCACTCTGGTTCACCCAGGCGAACGGGACTTTATTAAGACTCAGAGACAGATGAAAACTGCTAAGTGACCCACCAAGGTCAGGATCAAAGGCAATGTGTGTAATTAGTATGCTCTTCAGTGGCAGAAGGCTACAGTGTCATTGTTCTGCCACAATCAAATTAGCGCTTCCAATGAGTCTTCTGCTTTGTGACCTCAGTGGTTAGATGGCTTTCTGGTGACAATGCCAATGACATAGAACAGGGTATAGTCTGGTGTCATGATGGGAAAATCCCACTTGCATCAAATTGATTATTTTAATTATTTGAACGCAATAAGCTTGTGATGGTTAAAATATCCCTAAAACATGCTGCACCATTCACTTGGATATCTGATCTATATTTATTTACATTTGGGTTCAAATACTATAGTTTCAAGATCTCAAATGTTACTTTTTTCCCTAAATTAAACAGAGATTTTCTGAGGCTTGCTTCAGAGAAACAAAAAAGAAAAAAAGAAATTTGGACAGTATGGCTGTAACAAAAGATGGTTTTGAGTAGTCACATGCAGAGGTTTTAATCACGGTCACAGACCAGAGACGGTTTCAAATCACAAATCCAATAAACAACTTGGAGCAGGCCGTGGTCAGCAGCAAACAATAACAACATGAGAGATCCTAAGACAGAGTCAAACAAAGGCAAGCACTGGTCAATACCAAGATAATAAGAGAAACCACAACAGAAAGCAGGACTCAGGACTCGCACCGTGGAACTGGCAAGACCTCTCAGTGAATGAGTCCAACAAGAGCGCTTTAATATGGTTTGTAGATTAGGAACATGTGTGTCTGATCAAGAAAGGGCTCTAGCTTGTTGTTTCAGAAGAAGTCCTGAGTCAACTTTCAGGTGAAGTTGCCCTCAGATATGCTGGAGTTTTACCAGCTTTGGATGTAACAATGGCGTTTACTATTACATCGTGATGCCATTGTTTGAGCTCCAAAGCATTGAGACTATCACAGCTAGCTAATACGTGTCAGCTACATTAAATCATGGTTATTATATGTTTGAAAAAGTATGGGTAACACTAAGAACTAAGAACAGAATGATTTATAGGCGACTACAATACTGAAATCCCAGCAATAATACAAATGGGAGGTAGATTGAGTTTGATCTGGTAAGAGAACAAAACATTTAGTTATCTTAATTTCATGGTTTAATTCCCCCTTTTCTGCTCAGTGCCATAGGGGACCCAGTGCACATCCCCAGAGAACATAGGGAGCAAGTATAAGGACTCAAATCCATGTCCTTGCAGTGGTGGCAGTATAGTTGACTGCTGTGCCACCCAACGCAGAGAACACACATGTGTTTTCAAATTGCATGTTCATGATCATGAATATTCACTCACCGGCCACTTATTTAGGTTCACCTGGCTAATACTGGGTTGTACTCATTTCTGCCTTCAGAACTGACTTAATTCATTGTGGCATAGATTCAACAAGCTGGAAACATTCCTCAGAGATTTTTGTCCATATTGACATGACAGCATAACGCAGTTGCTGCAGATTTGTCAGCTGCACAATGGAGATGCAAATATCGTGTTCCACCACATCCCAAAGCTGCTCAATCGGATTGAGATTTGGTGACTGTGGAGGCCATTTGAGTACAGTGAACTCATTGTCATATTCAACAGACAAGTTTGAGATGACTTGAACTTGGTGACATGGTGTTTAGAAGATGGGTACACTGTGATCATAAAAGGATGGAGATGGTCATCAACAACAGGTATGCTGTGGTGGTTAAACAATTGTCAGTTGGTGTTAAGGCACCAAAAGTGTGCCAGGAAATAGTTGAAGTGTACCTATGATGAAACTTACAGACCTCTCTCTTCTTTCTAAGTAGGAGAAGTTGTGGCCCCACTGTTTTATATATATATACATATATATACATATATATATATATATATATATATATATATATATATATATATATATATATATATGTATATATATATATATGTATATGTATATTTTATATACATGTGTGTATATATATATATATATACATATATAAAACAGTGTCAATATATATATATGACAGTTCAGGATTATATATATGACACTGTTGCAAACAAATGATGTTGAGTAACATAGCTAAATTCTTTCAAAAGTGTTGGCTTCAAGGTTCAGTCTGGATTTTGTTAGGCTGTTAGGTCACATAGAACAACAAACATAAAAAAAACTCATGTTTGTTTTGTTTTGTCACTCTAGCACAGCACAGTCATTAAATTTATTGGAATGTCATTGTCTGTTTTGTCATAAAATCAAATTGTAAAAATACAGAATTTTTTTAAGATTCAGAACTACAGGTTGATTTGACTAAAATTGCAGAATGTTTAAAACTGCAGTCTTAATTATGGGTATGAGTAGATGAGTTTGATTCTAGTTAGTCTAGAGTCTAATTATCAGGTCATATCAATTAGGTTGTGTTGAGCATGAAGAGAGCTGACACTTGCATCTTAAACTTCTTAAAGGTTTATATGTAGAGTGAAAATCACAGGCATTCAAAAATATCCAAAATACAGACCTGTGGGTTAAAGTTGAAGGTCATGGGTATAAGAAAAATATGCTAAAGCTTATAATAATACATATTTACTGGTTTAAATCGACCTGTTCTTTAGTCAGCATTCATCCTTAATGATCAATTTTGGTTATGTGCTGAACCTCTGACACCTTACCAAGTTTATCTTTAAGTCATTTTAAACTTTCCCTGCTCCCCTCCATACTCTTTGCTTCAGAGAAGGCAATTGTGGGGTTTGAGATGCTCTCTTTCAGCTCCATCATATCTCACACATTCCCATCTCCCAAACAAAGTAGATAACTCTGCCACTAGAGTATGCGACTGGGGAAAAGTGGAAGAAAACGAACCCGAGGAGCAAACGGCACAATACAACCTCAACGGCAGATACTCATCTTCACTCAGACACCCACCCCCAGATACACACACACACACACACACACACACACACACACTTGTTCCCTGGCTTAAAACGACCTGTTCTCCCTCTCTAGCATTCTGCCCATTAATTCCCTCCTTCACAGCTCCTCACATTCAGCTGATTTAACAAGATAAGATTTGAGAGCTGATGTTGCTGGTTGTGAATGCACCACAGGGTCCACAATGCCGGCCACACTCCAGTGTCTGAGGAAGGCCTGTATCAGCTACCAGAAAAAAAAAAGAAAATTAGCCATGCAGCCTACCAATTTTACACTCTAAGCCCTAAGAATTGAAATAGAGGGGATTAATGTATTATATCTAATACACTGTCTGACTGAATCAACTCTAATTTATAAAGCAGATCCACAGAACAAGACTTTATCTAAGAAGTGCTCCTGAGACCATACTGACCTGGGGATCTGATTTGGATCAGCATGGTGTAATGGAGTCCTAAAAACTGCACAATTATAACAGTATTGTCTGTACTGTATAGTGTTGTTCACCATACAAGAGGTTACTCGGTGTACTATAAATGGAAAATAGCATAATGTAGGGTTATTTAAATATCACAATATGTCTTACATGCTTTTTGATGACTATGATGGAAGATAGGCACATTTTGTAACTGGTTTGTAAGGGATTTTCATTATTTAAGGACCAACTTAAAGCTTGGTGGAAAAAATATATATAAGAAACAGTCATATAGCAAATGGGAAAACACAATTGCTTTATTACAGAGTAATTTAAAGTAGCAGCTCATATTATTCAGTGCTATCTCTCAGTGGAATCTGACTTCTCGTTGGGATCGGATTCCTATGAATGGATAGATGAGGAGATAGAAAATTAAAGTATAAGACAGCAGATGCCAAGGGAAATTAGGAAGCTCCCCTTTCCCGCCCAATATTTCATCCTATCTTTCTCGTGTTCACAATGACCATTTGATGAGTTCTGCCATTCAAAGAGGAGTTTAACCCCTTATACACCCTGCTTATTTTATTTTTTTCTTCTTAAAGCAACATATTAATGGGTTATTCTTTAATAGGTTCCCTAGACCAAAAGGCTTATATCCATGAATGGCATCAGTAAGTGGCAATGGCATTTGGTGGCATGTAGTATATCAAACAGACACCCATCAAGGAAGTTTGCAAAAATGGGACACCTTGGCTTGTCATCATATTCACCAGACCCATAGATCAGTCCCATAGAAAACTTGTGGCATTATTTGAAACAAAATAGGCTGAAACTGACGGGAACTCAATCTTAAGGCAATGGTGGAAATCCCAGAAGTTGAATCTGTTGTATATAAGATCAGGGAAGTTTTCCAACTAGCTGAGACTGAAGAAGTCACTTAGATGAGTGACGAAACGTTTCTCTGACAAAACCTCATGTCTAGATGAACAGATTCAACTTTTGGGATTTTCTTACCTGGATTATTGAGCATGCATCAAGACGGAATGGTGGAAATTTTACCTTATTTTATTTCATACAGCTTCCAACATGCTTTGATAGTTTGGGTGGTTCTAAGCCATTTTTTCCTGCTTGCTCTCAGTTGCTATTTCTTGTCAGTCAGAAGGTAAAGTATCTGTGCTGTTGTGCACAGGTGAAATTCTAAATCAACTGCTTTAAAACACACTCTACAAGTCAGATATTGTCAAACCCATCTTATCATTTTCTTTTCATCTTATCATCTTTTTCTGATATCAAGCCATCCCGGTCCTTACAGATGAGTATGGTTATGTTCATTGTTTATGTCTCACCACTTCAACGTTCAGAGGTTTAACACAACTTACTGAATTATTTTATCCATTGCAAACAAGGGCAAAATTCAAATCTGACACTATTATTCCCAAACAAACAAACAAACACACAAAATGCCATATTATGAACTGATTAATTAAACTGACCATCAAATCAAACTAGAATAACCATACTTGCATACACAAGTTCTTTACTTAAATAAAAATATTTACTTAAATAAATATTTACTATATAATTACTACTAAATGTACTTAAAGTAAAAAAGTATAAAGTGTTTCTGTAATATATACTGTATATAATTTAATGTTATATTTTACAAAATCTAAAATGAAATATAATGTTATTTATTCATACTTATATTGATATTATATAATGTATAATGAATGTAAAATGAATTACAAACTAATAAATTTTTTCCCTTTTCTTCTTTTTATTCTTGTATGATGAAAAAAATCTTAATATAGTGTTGGTCTCATCTTGCTCTTCAACTTCCGGTCTTGGTCTTGACTCAGACTCAGCTCTATTGGATTGGATATCACAGTGCAATAATATAACGTATTTATTCCCCTTTTTACAATGACTAAATTCTTCGGTTCTGTCTGCTCCAACAGTAATGAAATAGCAAGACTTTGTGATGAAAGCAGCAAGAGATATCACACTTGTTCTGTGATTCTACACTTTATTTAACTTTTGCACTATTGTTACATACATTTGGCCCCATATTGGTATGTTACACTTACTGTAGATTTCCTATTCAGAATTCACTCGGGGTCTCAGACTATGTTGCTGAGCCACAGCTGTATTTCACCCAATTTATGCCACTCACATAGCTAATCCATCTCATCAGCTAATAATTAATCCTTAGAGCTTCACAGTACTTCAATCCCCCATGCTTCACAGTAGGTATGGCGCAATTCAGCATTATTCTTCCTCCAAACACGGCATGTTGAGCTTTTACCAAAAAGTTCTATTTTGGTTTCATCTGACCACATTGGTTTCACATGATCCCAATCCTCTTCTGGATCATCCACTGGCCATGTACTGGCTTAAGCAGGGGGGCACGCCTGGCACTGCAGGATCTGCGTCCCTCTCGGTGTAGTGTGTTACTGATGGTAGTCTTTGTTATTTTGGTCCCAGCTCTCTGCAGGTCATTCATCAGGTCTCTACATATAGTTCTGGGATTTTTGCTCACCGTTCTCATGATCATTTTGACCCCACGGGATGAATGATCATTTTGACCCCACGGGAATTAGACCTTTTTGTGGAGCCCCAGATCGAGGGAGATTATTATCATGGTCTTGTATGTCTTACCATTGCTCCCACATTAATTTATTCACACCAACCTGCTTGCCTAAGTAGATCACTCGTCCGTCCCAGCCGGTGCAGGTCTACAAAAACTTTCTTCCCCTGGTGTCCTTCGACAGCTCTTTGGTCTTGGCCATGGTTGAGTTTGGAGTCTGACTGTTTGAGGCTGTGGACAGGTGTCTTTTATACAGATAACGAGGTCAAACAGGTGCCATTAATACAGGTAACGAGTGGAGGACAGAAGAGCTTCTTAAAGAAGTTACAGGTCTGTGAGAGCCAGAAATCTTGCTTGTTTGTGGGTGAGCAAATACTTATTTTCCACCATAATTTATAACTAAATTATTAAAAAGTTCTACAAAGTGATTTCCTGGATTTTTTTTTCTCATTTTGTCTCTCATAGTTGAAGTGTACCTATGATGAAAATTACAGATCTCTCTCATCTTTCTAAGTAGGAGAACTTGCACAATCAGTGGCTGACTAAATACGTTTTTGCCCCACTGTAGATTTGTGTAATAAAATAATCAAACAGCTGTGAATGGAAATAGAGAAATAGAAGTAATGTGTGAATAAGTGTGTACAACTGTCATAATAACTAATTTGAAAGTGTCATGTGCCATATTAACTAAAATAACATGAAAATGTGTCAGGTGCATTAATAGTAGGAGATGTGTAATGTACGGTACTAATAACGTCCATCTGGTGCCATGTGAGACTGTCCTGTTAGTGGCTCAGTGTGTCCCGGCACAGTGCTGAGGTGTTGTACAATGCAATCACTGTTGGTACAAACGATCCCCTGTACTGTTCCGTGTTACAGCAGAGCTGGAGAAGTCTGTTTCTGAAAGTGCTCCGCTGTCTGATCAGTAGGTGATGGAGGGGATGTGATGTATTGTCCAGGATAGCAGTGAGTTTGTTAAGTGTCCTCCTTTCCACTTTGATTGTCTTCTCTTCGTGTTTGTGAGGAACAGATTGAGCATTTAGTTTGGCTGTTAGCATGTGTGATCAGAACGTGCTCCACAGTTCAGTGTGAAACTCCTGGCTTCCTTTATTCATATACATGGCTGCTACAATAACGGCAGCTGTCATTGTTATGCGCCCACACCCACACACTTCCATTCTGTCTATCTCATTTGATGAATACAGATTTGCCAGTTTGCCAGACCCTGTTTCTGAGTAACTCATCCCTCTTCAGTAGCAAGCAGTAGGCACACACGTCTTTGGGCATCACAGAAAATAACTGGGTCACAAGGCTACAGAAAGGATCAAGTTTCTGGCTTAATAAAAATCAATACGATGAGACTTGTTGGAAAATGAGTCATAATGTCAGCCTCAGAAAGTGATGTGCCATTATACCATTATGGATAATTTCAATTGTTTCCATTGTAAGTCTTTTTTTTCAGAAGATGTGGATTTAAATGATTCATATCTCTCTGTTATTGTTCATTCAGAATGGCAGAGGAAGAGGAGAAAGACAGTTTTTAGGTTTGCAATGAGACTGTCTTTTAGCGTGCAGTGTTACTATGTTAATCACTGTATCATTCTCTTTCATACTGCAGATCGTTTCAGACCAGCCACATGCCCATAAAACAGTATATACATATTCATACATTTAATAGTCATAGCTTTTTACATGGATAAACAGTATATAGTGTTTAGGTCATACAAAATGTCACATATACCAACATTCCTCTGTTGGCTCTATATTACATGTAGTAACAGAAAGGAGACAATAAAGCTAATTAACTTATATAAGTCAATGGGGTATAAAAAAGTGGATCACATAGATCAAGCAATTAAAAACACACACACACACACACACACACACTCACACGTTTGTCTTTCTATCATTGTGGGAACTTTCCACTGACATGATATTACTCTAGCTAATTAAGGCTACACCTACACCTAACCATAACCTTAATTACAGTGACCTGAAGAAAATCTTTTGTCTCTTTTGGTTTTTCAAAAGGAAAATAAAACAGTTTTCCTTTTGTGGACCAGTCAAATTATCCCATAAAGTAAAAAAAAAAAAAAGTTAGATCTTCTTTCTTTGTGGGGACATTTGGCTGGTCCACACAAGGAAAACTTTTATTTTTAGCTTTTTGTTTCATTTTAAGACTATTTACTTCAAGCAATGTAAAATACTGACCTTAATTTGTTATTACGATGAGCTCCCTTAATGCTTGTAATTGAGCCGGTACCCTCCCCTGTCACTTTAATACTCTATTTAACTAGAAATTAGACCCAGATTCATGACTAATATAATACATGGAATGAACAATATGTTGAATCATAAGGAAAAATATTACATGGTGAGTTAACATTTACCAAGCTCTAAAACTATCCACAGAATTGGCTTGTTTGGCTTCCTTATACAGTAGTTTTGTTGGGTTGCCAATCAACTTTTAGAGAATTGTTACACACACACACACACACACACACACACACACACACACACACACACACACACACACACACACACACACACAGGAAGATGATGCTTCACAGCATAACTGCCCTACTCACTATAAAGCTAAATATATATCCGTTCTGAAAATGTCCATGTGATAATTTCTTTTATTGCTTTTAATTGTATTTACATTACTTTGGACACCTGTACTTATAGGCTGTTTCTAAAATGGTCCCCTAATCATAATCCTGCATCCTACATACCATATACAGCACTATTAGCGTATAGAGAACATAACTGTTAGTTATTTCAGACAAGATTCTGCTACAGATACAAGACACAAGAGTCCAATGTAACCGTGTGTTTTGACAGCATGCTTGCCACACAAGATAACTCCTCGCAGGTGCCATTTCTAATAAAAGAACCCAAGGAAATATGTTGGATTAAAATGGTAGTATTCTGGTAATCGCTGTACAGAGTATGAAGTATAAAAGCATTATATTGTCCACTCATATGGCTATGTAATGTGTTTAAAAAAAAAAAAAAAAAGAAATCCTCAAATAGGAGCAAACAAATAATTGTATGGTGAGCCATAATTAATGGTGTGGTTCACCTGGTAAGTTATTTTAATCATTTTACAGCACCAATATATTAATACAAAATAAGTAAACCAAAATAAACTAGTGGTTTCAATTGATTAAAATGTTTTATTGTGATCAATTGCATTTTATGTAGCATTAATCGCAATCAAAGAAATAGCTTTCTCTATTAAAATAACACAACACATCCATACAGCTGGACAATACAAGCTTTGACAGAATGCAGTTATTTATGCACTTTTTAAGTATTTAATCACATTATTTTCATCATGTGCTATTTTGTTTTCTGCAGCACATTTCATTGAGACTTCTTTGACGGAGTCCTGTCACGGCATCACAGAAGCACATCAAAAAGCACATCAGAGCACATAAGAAAAAGCACAACAAATCCCCACCACAACAGAGATCACCAGAACTATATCTTTAAAATGCAAAATATTCATTTTATATGCCTGTGCAAGCTGTTATCTCACGTGCCAAACGTGCAGTGACGTTTCGTGTTTATGAGATATATCGGCTGTCACAATGTAATAAGAGAGTGACTGAAATACTTTCTGACACCTTGCTAAATATGTTCCCTATAGGCTAATAGTGCTCTGTATCATATGTAGAATATATGAAATAGCGACTAAGTGATGATTTTTGGACAGTATGGTGAAGCAGTGAATTAAATTAAATATAATAAAAATTTTCAAATATTAAATGCTGAATATTAGCTGATTAACACATTTGTAAAGCGTTTACCTTGTGAAATATATACGTTTTTGTCACAGAAAAATGACAATCCTGGAAAATGCAATGAATGCTAGACTATGAAATATATACCTGTATATATGTACACTGATTTACACTGCCTGAGCAAAAAAAAAAAAAAAAAAAGGTCACCACCACCTGGATTTAACTAAGCAAATACAGGGGTTGGACAAT
The DNA here is from genome assembly GCA_025084515.1 of Ancistrus triradiatus. Taxonomy (NCBI): domain Eukaryota; kingdom Metazoa; phylum Chordata; class Actinopteri; order Siluriformes; family Loricariidae; genus Ancistrus; species Ancistrus triradiatus. Next base: position 37,661 of record JAJAGP010004435.1, on the reverse strand, counting down.
GAAACTGAAACGCCTGTCATTTTAGTGTGGGAGGTTTCATGGCTAAATTGGACCAGTCTGGTGGCCAATCTTCATTAATTGCACATTCACTGCCAAGGACTACCGAACCATTCTGGAGGACCATGTGCATCCAGTGGTTCAAACATTGTATCCTGAAGGCGGTGCCGTGTATCAGGATGACAATGCACCAATACACACAGCAAGACTGGTGAAAGATTGGTTTGATGAACATGAAAGTGAACTGGAACATCTCCCATGGCCTGCACAGTCACCAGATCTAAATATTATTGAGCCACTTTGGGGTGTTTTGGAGAAGCAAGTCAGGAAACGTTTTCCTCCACCAGCATCACGTCGTGACCTGGCCACTATCCTGCAAGAAGAATGGCTTAAAATCCCTCTGACCACTGTGCAGGACTTGTATATGTCATTTCCAAGACGAATTGACGCTGTATTGGCCGCAAAAGGAGGCCCTACACCATACTAATAAATTATTGTGGTCTAAAACCACGTGTTTCAGTTTCATTGTCCAACCCCTGTAGTTAAATAGTTAAAAAAGAGCCTCCCATTGGATAATTACTGCATTAGCGACTATGTCTCAGCTAGTGACAAGTTATTTAACCCTAACTGATGCAGTGAGTAGCTTCTCATTTGTTAAACAATCATGTCGAAAGACATCCTGTGGTCGTGGAAAAGATGTTAATCTGTTTCAGAAGGGTCAAACTGTAAAAGAGTGGTTCACAGAGCATGAGACATCATTTTCACACATGGATTGGCCACCACAGAGTCCAGACCTGAACCTCATTGAGAATATTTTGGATGTGCTGGAGAAGACTGGCGCAGAAGATCTTGAGGAAAAATGAATGCAACTCTGGACAGAAATAAATGTTGTTACATTGCAGAAGCAGTTATGTCCAGAGCTTCTTGGTGCTGAGCTCTTTGTTACATTATTCTAACTTTGTTCTGTGTGTTGTTTATGAGTGAACTGGTTTGAAATGCTTTGTCTTATTCCTCCAATGTTACGTTTGGCTTTACAATTAATTTAATCTCAACATTCCACTCATCTGCTCCTCTCCGCTATGAGCTAGTGGACCAGCGGGTCCCAGTGCTATTTACAATTTGACCGCTGCCTACTCATGTCATGTGTGTCTCTTCTGCTGTCCTCTATCATGCTGACAGATGTATTAGGCCTGGCTTCAGCAGTGAGGCCTCTGGAGAGGACAAGCCACTCTCATCTTGGCCTGGTACTGAAGAGTGAAGTGCAGGAAGAGCGGTTTGCTCCGCTGGGATTGTTGGCCCTGGCTCTGTGTGTGGCACTCAGACCGTGTGGGGAAGCAGCCAGATCGGCTCTCTTCAGTTCCCTCAAACTGAAACATACTGCAACAGCCGAATGATTTACTGAGACTCATGTCTTCTGTCCTATTGTATCTCAATATATCTGGGTTTTTTTTTAGCTTTTACAGTGCTTCACTGTTATTTTTCTGTGTATCATTTGTGCAGCATGATATTTTTGACACATGCTACTTAGAGTAGCTGCACTGTTTTTTTTAATTATTATTATTTGTGTATTTTTGGTGCATGATATGAAAATAGATGACACACATGACACACATGAACAGGAAAAATAATTACAAACTGAAAACATTTTTTGTGATCTCATTATCTAAAAGATTAATAAAAAATTAAAAAGCTAATAAATAATTATAACTTGAGTATCACACATTTTTCAACTGATTGAAACATTCAGAGGAACCTAGCAATTACACAGTTGTGACTTGCTGTTGAAGCCACGATCTCTCAGGATACGGAGAGGTGCTAAAGGCTGATGTTTGCATTGTACTCTCAAAAATAGAAAAAAAGTAAGTACGTAGCAGTTATTTTGTCTTTGGTGTGTGTTAACTTCTTTTGCGCTATCAGCGTTTCTGTATTGGTTGACTGTATTCAGACTTGAGTTGTACTCTGATTTGCTGCAACTGGCTGAAATTCAAACAAGCTAAGACACTTTTAGATGGTGTCCTTTTTATACTAGCCAATTGTGAGTGCCAGCTATTGACTCAGATTGCCCCAAATATCTAAAGACCAAGTCTGACACACATAGACTGATTGTTAATTAAGGTTCACGATGCAGTGTAACCCGAACATAAGCTCCAGAATGTGTGTAAAGTTCAGGGCTCTTTTATTGTGGAAGTAGATTTCCTCATATTTGTCGATGTCTTTAACTTAATGGTCCATCAGGCTCATCTATGCATCATCAAAGGTCCTGGATTTAGATTGAAAGACTGCATTTTGGGAGCACATTAGTGCATATGTGCATGGCCTCGATGTGCGGCTTTGAAACTGGCTTTGTTCTCTGACCCATTTGAGTATTTGAGTCTTGGTCGGGCACGTGGTGTGACTGCAAAATGGGCCTGATCAACTGATTTGTGTGTGCATAGCCTTCTTGAGTGTACTGCATGTACAGACACACTTCACCTGAATTTCTTGCGAGTCTGCAAGCATACCTTTGAAAGCTAATAACATAATTTATGACTATGCATTAGAAAGAGCGTAACACTGATGAACTGTCCTTAATAAGGTTTAAAGGTCATTTCATTATGGTCAAATGTTCATTTCATGTTAGCTTTCTGTAATTAAGACTAAATGGCTTTGTGCAGATCCACTGTCTCTCCACGTTTGAAATAAAATCTCCTCATCAGGCTGGTGAACATCCAGCATCAGTGCCTTATTAACCTCTTTTCAGGCAGATTTCCAGCCTATTAAAAGTGCACTAAAGTAACATATTTCAGCTTTTTTTTCTTGGAAGACAAGTGATGTTCAAAAAGGGATAAAAAACAAGGAAGAGTGTTACATCTCTGCGGCTTTCAGTTAGAGCTGGGATTGAGCACAGACTTTAGAGCATAAATTGGCCTGTTTCAGGGATGGATCTGACATGTTTGGAGTCAAATAATGTGCATCAAGGAGCGAGGGCCCAGAGTGATTAAAGCTAGTCTAGACATAATTATGTCAAACTCTGCAGTTGTTCTAAGCTCAATCTAGTTGAAAGAGATTCCTCTGAAATAAAATGAGAAATGAAGAAGGGGGAAAAGAAACAAGAAAGTGTGGTTTGAAGTGCTTTGTAACTAAAGTGAAGTCTCCTGACCTGCCAGTTTGGCTAAACACCATGACTACTCTGAGATGTGTAGCCAATCTTTTTGTAAAATTGTGATGCAAAACGTGAAGCCAAATAGGTTTATTGTTTCTTTCACCACATAAATTCACAGGTACTGTATATAACATAAAGCTATTACCTGTCCAAAATGATCCCCTAATCATAGTTCATTTGATTTCACATACCATATACAGTATAAAGTAGTACCATTAGCCTGTAGAGAACAATGTTTTACAATTCCAAATGAAATGCAAAATGCAAGATATAAATGTCTACATTTACTTGGACTTTTATTTCATTGCAGTATGAACAGTATAAACCCAGGATATTTCATGTTTTGTCTGGTCAACTTCATTACATTTGTTAATACACATGCATGGTCTGCAACCACTTTGTAATGTTGCCATTCCTTCTCACAACACTTAAAAGATGTTTTTCACAGAGGAAACCAAGCTATGAAGTGCTTCAGGTATTATTTTGTCCAATTATTCCTGCAAACGTTTTAAGGTGTGCAGCAGTACAGGGTTGTCGCTATCGCACTGTTCATTAAAAAATTCTCCACACATTCTCTACTGGGGACAGGTCAGGACAGGTTCGGTACCCGTACCCTCTTCGTCTGGAGCCATGCCTTTGTAATGTTTGCAGCATGTGGTTTTGCATTGTCTTGTTGAATAATGCATGAATGTCCTGGGAAAGATGTCGTCTTGAAGGCAGCATATGTTGCTCAAAAATCTCAATGTGCTTTTCTGCATTAATGCTGCCATCACAGAAGTGTAAACGACCTCTGCACTGACCCAACCCCATATCATGACAGACTCTGGCTTTTGGACTTGTTACTAATAATTGTCTGGATAGTCCTTTTCATCTTTGGGCCGGAGCACATGGCGTCCATTTCTCCAAAAAAGATCTATAATACTTATTTGTCAGACCACAATACATATTTCCATTGTGTGATGGTCCATCCCAGATGCCTCAGAGTCCAGAGAGGTGCCGCTTCTGGACATGGTTAACATAAAGCATTTTTTGCACAGTAAAGTTTTGAGTGGCATTTGTGAATGTAAATCCGTATTGTACTGTATGACAAAGTAATCAGTTGCCCATGTGTTTAAATCAGCTATTGATGAATGACAGTTCTTTATGCTGTGCCATCTGAGGGATCGGAGATGACAGGTGCTCAGTTTAGGCTTATGCCCTTTATGCACTGAAATGCCTCCAGATAACTTGAATTGTTTAATGATATTATGCACTGTAGAGGGAGAAATATGCAAATCTCTTCCAATCTTTACATTGTTATTAAACATTTCAATGCTTTTCTCACATATTTGTTAACGAACTGGAGATCTTTTGACCACCTTTGCTCTTCAAGGTCTTTTGTGGAAGCTGCTTTTGTACCAAATCTTGATTACTACTACCTGTTGACATCACCTGTTTGAAATCACATCATTATGTAATTTCTTTACCTCATTACTAGACCTAAATTGCCCCCGTCCCAACTTTTTTGAAATGTCTTGCAGGCCTGAAATTCACGAATGGATGTGTATTAACAAATGAAATGAAATTGACCAGACAAAACGTTAAATATCTCGGGTCTGCGATTTGGGGTTGTAAATGACTTTGGACACACCCTTACATGGCTATTACTGGGTGAAAGCGAAGGAGATGTAGAGATGAGCAAAAATGTAGAGAAGTACACAAAATTTTCAGAGGAACAGGATGTTCGGACAGAGGTTCTTCATCAGATGGATGGATGGATGGATGGATTTCTTTGTTGCCGCAGCAATACACATAACAACAATACACAACTATAACTACAGAAAAAACAGAAAATTACAAATTTTACAAAAACTAATAATGTTACAAATGTGTAACATATCTTCTATCTGGATAGGAGTGAGTCATTGTATAGTGTTATTGCAGGGGGCAGGAATGATTTCCTGTATCTGTCCTTATTACAGCAGAGCTGCAGTAACCTCTAACTGAACACACTCCTCTGTCTGTCCAGTAGATTGTGTAAAGGGTGTTGTCTATTATTTTGTTCAGTTTGTGTAGCATCCTAGTCTCTACAATCACTTCTATGGGCTCTAGAGTAGTTCCAAGCACAGATCCAGCTTCTTTAAGAGTTTGTTCAGCCCCTATCAGCTGTGCGTCTTCAAAGTGCTTCTGAATACATGTGAGGAGGGACCAGTTTATGTTTCATGATGTTGATGCTTAAATCATGACATTTATTTCATGTGGTTCAAAATGACAAATTCTTGGTTTTGATGATCTGAAGGTATTCCACAAATCGATCAGCAAGCCTTCTCTTAGTTTCTCCAATGTAAAACTGATTGCATCTATTGTAAGTAACAAAGTAGACCACTCCTGCAGTGCTGTATGAGTCAGATTAGGTAATGACCATAGATGCTTTGTGCCAGTTATTTTAGTGGTGGTGTTAATAACTGTACAAGTAACGCATCTAGGGTGATTGCAGGCTACCATTCCACGCTAATGATCTAAATGATCATTATTCTCTCTCTTGAAAAGTATGTCTTTGATGTTTCTATCCCTTCTGTAGGAGATTATAGGGGAATTCTCTGCATAATCCTGGAGGATTCTGAAGTGTTTCAGTATAATATTGGCCACTGTTTTATTTGTGGGATGAAAAGTGAGCACCAAAGGAATTCTTATCGTTTTAACAGTAGATGGTTTATAAGTAAGTGCGTCCACTCTCTAAATAGGTAAAACGTCTATGACATTCTTAGGAAACCCACATTCCAATATTCACACATTTCCATAGTTTTTTGGAGGAAGTCTGCATTTTCCTGCAAATGAACTTAGTAGCTGTGAATAAGGGATGGAGTTTTTGCAAGTCTTGGAATGTGAAGAATTGTTATGTAAATACTGTAGGAATGAGAGTCCATATGTTTTTAGTAGATGGTAGTATATAAACCAGGATTTCCAAAGCCAGGATGTGCTATATTTGATGTATACTCCAGATCTTGGTGGAATTTGGAGAAGGAAGAAATTATCGTTTGGAGCTTTTTGAAAGAGCATGTAAGCAGTACCAAAAATGTTGCCAATATATCTCAGAAAGTTTGAGTAGTACAAATGATTTATCTGTTTCCATTGTCACTTGTTGCTATGGCAGCAATAGTATTAGGAAATTCAAAGAAAAAGAACTGATATACACTCTTGGAACTTTTGAACCCCATGGAATGAATGTTATGATTTAAACCTCACCATCTTCAAACACACATATTCAGCGGCACTTTGAATATGCACAGCTGATGAAGAACCTCCGTCCGAAACATCCTGTTCCTCTGGAAATTGTGTGTAATTCTCGACAATTCTGATCATGTCTGAAGTTACTTAGAGTGGTGCTTGAAAGTTTGTGAACCCTTTAGAATTTTCTATATTTCTGCATAAACCTAAAACATCATCAGATTTTCACACAAGTCCTAAAAGTAGATAAAGAGAACCCAGTTAAACAAATGAGACAAATATTATACTTGGTCATTTATTTATCGAGGGAAATGATCCAATATTACATATCAGTAAGTGGCAAAAAGTATGTGAACCTCTAAGATTAGCAGTTAATTTGAAGGTGAAATTAGAGTCAGGTGTTTTCAATCAATGGGATGACAATCAGGTGTGAGTGGGCACCCTGTTTTATTTAATGAACAGGGATCTAGCAAAGTGTGCTCTACACAACATGTTTGTGGAAATGTATAATGGCACGAACAAAGGAGATTTCTGAGGACCTCTGAAAAAGAGATGTTGATGCTCATCAGGCTGGAAAAGGTTGCAAAACCATCTTTAAAGACTTTGGACTCTGCCAATTCACAGTCAGACAGATTATGTACAAATGGAGAAAATTCAGGACCATTGTTACCCTCCCCAGGATTGGTCAACCAACAAAGATCACTCCAAGAGCAAGGTGTGTAATAGTTGGCGAGGTCACAAAGTACCCCAGGGTAACTTCTAAGCAACTGAAGGCCTCTCTCACATTGGTTAATGTTAATGTTCATGAGTTCACGTTCAAGTCATTCTACCAAATAATGGTTAAAGAAGAATAATGTTAATGTTTTGGAATGGCCAAGTCAAAGTCCTGACCTTAATCCAATAGAAATGTTGTGGAATGACCTGAAGCGAGCAGTTACTGTGAGGAAACCCACCAACATCCCAGAATTGAAGCTGTTCTGTACAGAGGAATGGGCTAAAATTCCTCCAAGCCGGTGTGCAGGACTGATCAACAGTTACAGGAAACGTTTAGTTGCAGTTATTGCTACACAGGGGGGGTCACACCAGATACTGAAAGCAAAGGTTCACATACTTTTGCCACTCACTAAAATGTAATATTGGATAATTGTCCTCAGTAAATAAATGACCAAGTATAGTATTTTTGTCTCATTTGCTTAACTGGGTTCTCTTTATCTACTTTTAGGACTTGTGTGAAAATCTGATGATGTTCTAGGTTTAGGTTTGATGTTTTCCAAGCACTTTCAAGCACTCTCTCTCTCTCTCTCTCTCTCTCTCTCTCTAATTAATATTATTATTATTAATTATATATAATATTCATATTAATACCAGTAGTAGCAGTTGATTAGTTTGACTTACATTGTACACACAGAGTCAGAGCCAGAGTAAACACTGTAACGATTCTACTGTTGTGTTCTACTAATCACAGTGCCCATGTCTTATTTTATTACCTCATTTGGCATGTCAAGATCTCTGGGAACACAGAACATAATCAAGCATTACCAGGATTTATGTCTGTGAGGTGTAGGGGTGGAAGGGCTATCATTTAAAGATGCCCCATGATTTCTAATTAACGAGCAATCAGGTTAAAGTAAATATTGCCATCTAGTGTAACAGCTAATTGAAAAATGTAGAGATGAAGGAAAGGAACTTCTGGGGTTTTATCCCTGAGCAAATGAATAGAGAGCTTATCACTCTCAGGGCTCTCTAAAGCAGCTAAATGAATAATTATCTGTGACTTAGAGAGCTGGAGTGAGACCTTTGACCAAGCTCAAATTGGGGCCACAGACAATGGCAGAGAGGTAAAGATGAAAGGGTGATAGAGAGAGCTAAGAAAGGACAAGCAAGAGAATACTCATCATGCAGCAGTAAAACTTACTGAATATTTGCCTTTTATGAACAATACATGTTTTAATAGGGCTTTATAGGGTTTTCACATATCTTATTTTCAATTTGACTTCATTAAAATATTCTCTTACTAGTATAACATTGTGTACTAACTGGTAACAGGCTGTTGTTTAGCATATAACACCAAGACTGACAAGAACTGCCAACTGTAAGGTAAAGATATTAATATTTTCTCATATTCCTGTTCTACAATATTTACAGGGGACTTTTGATGCTCTAAATGATTGAACCTAGCCTTACAGTAAAATAGATTTAAAATGGGAATTGTGAGTCAGAAACAATGCTCTCCCCACTCCCAGAGAGAGAGAGCGAGAGAGACGAGTACCGTGGAGAGAGAGAGAGAGCAAGAGAGAGAGAGAGAGAGACGGGATAGATGAGAGAGGAGATAGAGGAGAGAGGGAGAGAGAAAGGAGGGGGGCTAATGAGTGTGATAGTAGAATTAATAATCGATAACAGAGAAATGTAAATGGTTATAAATTACAATATGTGTTGTTCTTTTAATATGCAAAGTATAAAACTGTTTAGCAAAATGTGATATACAGTACTATCTAAACATAACACTAAAGGCAATGTTTCATTTGGAAGGAACTTGATTAATTTTAAACAGCATTACTTTAATTTGATTTAGATCACAGTCAAAGCACCACAATAATTAAGCTATTTACTATTATTGTTTGAAATGACTGATTTACTAAAATAGATGTGCAAAGCTTCATATTTGGCAGTCATGAATCCATTTACCTAATGACATGCTCTCTTACACACACACACAAAAAAAACAACCACAAAAAAATAAAACCAAACAAAAAACCTTTAATAGAAAGATGTCTTGAATAGGGAAGACTGAACCTATTTAGGATAGACGCACAACTGTGAGAGTCTATAGCTTGAAATAGTCAGCTTCAAAACGACACATCAAATACCATTTTATAATTGATTATAAACGTAAAGAATGTGAACGCAATTTCTGGTAGAATAAAACACTTCATGGCATACATTTATAGGAAAGTGATCAGTTCTGGTAGTAATTCATCGTACCATCATTCACCTATAATCACATGCATCAGAGTGTTGTATCCTTGCATATTCTGTGTCACCTTTATTACACTTTTCTTCGGCCTTTCTTGATCATGGTAACAGTCATTCTATATGTGAACAAACAAAGAATTCCTTTTGTTGTTCACATAAATGCAATCACATTGAATACTAACTTGCCTAATACTCTGATCTATTTAATTGCACATTTAATGCATTAAGCAATCAAGAACTTAGCTTGCTTCCTGCCTCATCCTAAATAGTTTAATTAGTAGACAGAGGCTTGGGTTATGAGAGTCTGGAAGTGAGCTGAATTGGAATCTGTAGAACTAGCAGCCAGAAAGAGGCATGTGGGATTCGGTAAATCCCTCAGCAGGGCAGCAGTGTTTGGAAACTCTAATGTGGACCATCAGCAAACTTAGATCTGACAGCTGTTTAGAGAAGCACTGCAGGCACAGAGGAGACACTGGTTGTAGTTGTTCCAGACTGATGTGGCCATGCAGCACACTTCATGACCTAAGCCTCTTTGCTAGCTGGCTGTGTGTTCTCTGGGAATCTCAGTGCACTCTGATCAGCCATCTGGAAGTGGTTTGATGTCACTATAAAAACCATGCCCCCTTTATGGGAAAGCCCTTGGGCTCCTTAGCATGTATGCATTGTCCAGTATTGTTGTAAAATGGATACATGGATCTCTTGCTGGATTTTTATATTATGATCATTCTCTGTTTTGGAAAGGTTTTTAAAAATTCCAGTTCATTCCATGTTCTTGATTAAATTTGTAATACAGGGATTAAGAAAAAGGTTCATGTTTCTGTTCCTTTTTGCAACGGTTATTTCTTTCATTCATGTGAAGGACTTCCAAGAGTTGGCTTGACAAGTGCTAATAAATGGAAACAGAAGTGCCAAATTAAATATAAACAAGTATTATGCTAAACTATGCTGAATCCCATTTATTTTCAGCATGACAGGCCACTATATTGTAAAACACAAACGTTAATGATGACAGTGTTATCAGGAACAATCAGGAAACACTTTTTTTTCACTCTTCAGTATGTAGGATATTGACCGATTAGGAGTCTTTATAATACCTGTCTAAAAACCTAAATGAAATAATCAGAAAGTCAAATTAGTTATTATTACACTTTAAAACAGCAAAATATTGCAAATGCTAAATGGTAGTATTCGCTCGCTAGCTACATTAACTAACTCTGTAAAGATGCTACCTAGCTAGTAACCTAGCTAGTGTTAAGGTTACACATTAATACTTATTAATTATGGTTATTATTAAAACACTGCATGACATACTTTTATAGCAGCAATGATCAGATTCAGTTTCCTTCTTTTTTCTTGATCAGGGTCACTTATTCTATACAACTAATTGCTTTTGTTTTTAATAAATGCAATCATTTCTTGGCTAGCTCTACCAAAGACGCTACCAAGCTAAATGACCTAGCTAGTATTAATGTTATACATTAATACTGGTTAATTAAGGTTATTAATAGCAGTTAACAATCAGTATGTGACACAATAGGAACAGACGGATTACTTGTGCTTGCAGGTTGTTGGGCAGATTGTTGGGTTGCTGATGCAGTCACTTATTTGGTATCCAGTCATTCACTAGATCTAGCCCTCATGTTAAATTCAGGCTAAAACTGAAGCAAGGAACATTTTAAGGAGAAGAAGAACAGTACAACTGCATAACTGAGAATAATTTGACAAAAAAGCTATTAGGGATTATTTATGTGCTGCATGAAAATTACAAAATGAATTTTCACACATAGGAAAGAGTCTGCTTACAGATCTCATTAAGTAAATGACATGAATGAATATGAAACAAATATAAATAAATGCTCATATTTGAAAGTTTAAAGCCTAGGCTGAACATTCTGCGTTTTTGGTTATCAAAACTTTTGGCTTCATTTTGACACGGTACTAAATGTAACAGTATGTAACTAAACGCAAAATGTAACCTTTGGTGATTCAAATATTTGGAGACCTCTCTGTTAAACACATTCTATTGCAAGCAACTTGCAGAAGAATCAATTGAGTCACCCCCCACAAGGGTTAGGCTTGTTATGTGGCAGGTGACAAGATGATACTCATTCAGAATGTATTCAAATTCAGTCGAACCCCACTATCAGAATGTACCTCCTTTTCTAAATAGCTGGGATGGAACATCCTTGGATAGAGTAGGCGATATTTCCATTATTTCCTATGGGAAAATTCCAACCTTGTTCTTTTATGATTGAAAGCCCACCTACTTTCAACAAAGTCAGTGTAATAGAGTGTAGCAGGGGGCTTTCTGATTGGCCCTCATGTCTACCTGTTTTCTGCAGATTGGGTGGGATTTTGCCTTGAGGTTCTTCTTCATTTCGTTAATGGTGTGTATCTGCTGTGTGTGTTAGATATCTAGAATTTTCATAGTAATATTCAGCTGTACTAAGGTTGTGTGTGTCACAAGGAGCACCCTGTTAGGTGGTCTCCTACTATGGTTCACTCCGGAGCCCTTCCGAGTAGCAGGGGTCACAGTGTCCGAGGCAGGGACTGCAAGAGAAGCGTCCAATGTAGCAGAGAACATGGGAGCTATCTCAATCAGTGCAAAGACATTGAATGCTATTACAGGATTTGTTATCATTTTCTGTGAGGCCACAGGGTTGACTGGCAGGCAGTCAGAAGGTGAGGTGGTGAAGTGAATGGCTTTCAGGGCTATAGTGGTGGTAAACATGGCACTTGGGATGTCATGGATGGTGGAGGAGGCCCTGGAGGGTGCTGCTATGGCTAGTGCTGGCTTCGGCATCTAATGCTTGTGCTGGCTCCAGGATGGCGGTGTCTGAAATTAGTGCTTAACTGTTGTCTGCCTGTCCTTAATGTGGCCAGTCATTCTGCAGTAAGAAGGAAAAGTGATAGCAAGGGTAGCAAGGAACCAGGAAGCAGACAAAACTGAGTGAAGGTGAGGAAAGCCAAACAGGAACATGGGGCACTGATGACGATGGGCAAAAATGCTGGTCATACTAAATATAGCAGGAGCCAGAAGTGCTCCAGAGTGTACTGCAGAGCGAGATCACATCCGACAGAGTGCCCTCTTCAGGGCATCTCCTCGTGACAATGAACCAAGGTTGTGGTGTCCTTTGATGACTCACACACCTTGGGCATTTTTTTTTTCTAGTGATCAAATAGTGTAACTTTATTCATTTGCAACAAAAAGTTTTGAACAACAAATTTTAATACAACTTACCAATTTATTTAGCAATTTATTAAGAGTTAGGATGATTTCCGTAGTTCAACATTCAGCTGCCATAATGAACCACTGGATACTACTCTTCCTAAGACTCCTATGAAAGAAAGCCTCTATGAATGCCTTCCTTCCTGCTCCTCTGTGGATTACCAACATTACTAACGCTACATGCAGCCAATTACACACATGGACACTGAATAGATGAAGGACTGGCTGTAGCAGAAATTGGCATCCTATAGAAATTGAGGGTGGCAGGATCTGTTCTCATCTCAGTTTCTTTCTTTCCTTCTCTGTTGTTTCTTTTTCCTTTTTTTTTTTTTTGTCCTCTTACCTTTCTTCCTCTCTCTCTCCATCTCTGATAGGGAGATTAGGCTGTCTCAGGATGACGGTGCTGAAGTGAGACATGGGCTTTTATCCATGCACCCCTCCCCAGCCCTTCCTGTGCTCTTTTCTGAGGCCCATCATTTATTTACATTAGAGCCCGGAATGAAAGGCATCAGAGGAAGTTTTAAAACCAAGAGCGACACAATGGCTTCTTTAAGCCGCCACCCAAAAAGCCGTTTGCAGTTGGGGCTAAGAGGATTTGTGTCACGTCCGAGTATCAGCCTCTTCAGAAATAACAGAGCCACTTTCACCGAGCTTTGGACAAAAGTCAAGTGCCTCAGAGAAGAAAAAGTCTCAGTGAGGGATCAAGAAGAAAGGGTGGTGGGAAGCTGGGATTTGTGTGATTTTTTTTTTCTTTTTTTTTATCAATCTAATCTTATGAAAATGAGACCTCCATGCAGGTTATCACATCCAAGTGATCGTAAGAGGAATCTGAACGCTGGATGACTGACAGAGAGTGAAAAGGACAAATGAGTAAGAGAGATTTTGACCTATGCAGATGAGACTAACCACAGGCTTACTCTGTACTCCATTCATGCACTCTAATTCATTCTGGCCTTATTTTCTCTTGGTCAACGAGCCTTGATTTCCATCTGAGGCCATCTTTGTGTGTGTGTGTGTGTGTGTCTGTCTCGTTCATGTTCCACTATTGTTTCTTTTATCTTCTTTTATTACACAAATTCTGAGATGGATATTCAATTTTACCTGTTTTCCAGAGTGCCAAATATCTGACAGGCTTGTAGGCTCTACATTTTGTTTTAGTCTGGGTTAATTTGAAGAGTAAACATACCAAACACTGTCTTTTAGCTTACGTTGTCTTTTTCTTAAAACAAGCTTTGCTGCTGTCTGTAATAAATGAAAAACATGAGCTTTATTCAAGTGAATAACATCAGCAAAAGCACCTTTCCTCTTTTATTCTCTGTCTTTGAGAATGTTCAAAGGAGAAGTTAAGTAGGGAGGACATGGATAATAACACATAGGGGTCACACGTGCACTGGTTCTTCCCTCCTCAACACTTCTGTCTGGAGAAGGTTCCAAAAAAAAGATGGTTGCAGTAGCCAAAGCTTTTCTACAATTTGCAGTCATCTCTTTTTGCACAGGCACCTGTATCCCCCTCATTTTTACTTTAGATCTGACTGGAATATCATGCATCACTGATATGAATAAATCCCAGCTCAAATGTAGCCAATGAATGTGAAAAAAAAATGGTATATATATATGTATATATATATATATATATATATATATATATATATATATATGTATATATTTGACTTATGATGGTATTATAGAAAAAGAAAACACCAGAATCTTGGAGAAAATCTCTAGTGTTTCAAATTGAACAGTGAGCAAACCACATTGAAACGAATAGCAGGTAGTGGAAACATTTTGCACAGTTCTTATAATGCCTTCATGGTAAAGATTAACTGGTACTCTACAGTGATTTCTTTAATATTGAGTGTTAAACCCGATGAACAATAGGTTAAGGAGAGGAAGGAAGAAGTAAATGCATAGCATTTTGTAGTTCCAAAGGGTCAAGGTTAATTTCAAAAGTAGCACTGAAGATAGATTTGACGTGCGGAATTTGGCTTTTAAGCGAATATGTCATATCACTTTTATATTTTGCTGACAGCTTGATTCAGGATGTGCTGATGTCTTATTTACAGTGGGGCAAAAAAGTATTTAGTCAGCCACTGGCTGTGCAAGTTCTCCTGCTTAGAAAGATGAGAGAGGTCTGTAATTTTCATCATAGGTTCACTTCAACTATGAGGGACAAAATTAAAAGATTTTTTTTAAAGAATTTTAAGAATTTAATTGTAAATCATGGAGGGAAATAAGCATTTGGTCACCCACAATTAAGCAAGATTTCTGGCTCTCACAGACCTGTAACCTTTGCTTTAAGAAGCTCTTCTGTCCTGAACTCGTTACCTGTATTAATGGCGCCTGTTTGACCTTGTTATCTGTATAAAAGACACCTGTCCACAGCCTCAAACAGTCAGACTCCAAACTCAACCATGGCCAAGACCAAAGAGCTGTCAAAGGACATCAGGAAGAAAATTGTAGACCTGCACCAGGCTGGGAAGAGTGAATCTACAATAGGTTAGCGGTTGGGGTGAATAACTCAAACTGTGGGAGCAATTGTAAAAAAAATGGAAGACAAAAAAAACAATTGATTATCTCCCTCGATCTGTGGCCCTAACGCAAATCTCACCCGTGGGACCAAAATGATCATGAAGAACAGTGAGCAAAATCCCAGAACTTCACCGAGGACCTGATTATAAATGACCTGCATAGAGCTGGGACCAAAGTTAACAAAGGCTAAAACCATCCAGTGAAACACTACACCGAGAGGGACTCATATCCTGCATTCCATCGTCCCCCCTGCTTAATTTTTCGGGCTTACAGCCAACCGTGTTATAAAGCGCAATATCAGTTGTCTCGGCTAATGGTGGTTATTTGGCATAGATCAAGCTCACCCAGTTTATAAGGGCGCATAATCAATGATCGACTGCTAACTGATCTATTTGCCATAATATGCGCACGCCGGGTTATAATGCGCATTCAATGAACAAAACTCTTAAGTTCCATCGGAAACCATTTTGGTCTTTTTATCTGGCTCAGGGGCGTCGTCTTGCTTTCTCCACTCCGTACCATTGATTCGTTTAATGTTGAATTCTCTTGCAGCTTCTCTATTTCCATGTTGTACTTACTGCGTGACTGATAGCGTTTGATTTGAAAGCCGCTTCGAAAATTTATTATGAATGCACATAAGACCCTACGCGTTTTTTGAAGGCACAGATCTGAAGCACTTCTGTTGCAGCAGCATATGGATATCCAGAAAGAGGATGGAAATACATTTGTCAGATGAAACCAAAATCTACTTTTTGGTAAAAAACTCAAATGTTTTGAGGAAAAAGAATGCTGAGTTGCATCCCAAGAACCCATCCCTAAGTGAAGTAATAGGGGTAGAAAACATCATGCGTTTGGGTCTGTTTTTTTCTGTTTTTGTCTGCAAAGGGACAGGAACGACTGAATCCGTGTTAGGAAGAATGAACGGGGCCATGTATCGTGAAGACCTTTAAGCAAAACCTCCTCCATCAGTGAGAGCAAAATTGAATATGGAACTGCTGGGTCTTCCAGCTGACAATGATCGCAAACACATACGTGCTCGGGCAATGAAGTGAATGCCTCCGTAAAAACAGTTCATGGTCCTGGAGTGGCCTAGCCGTCTACAGTCTCACCCTCATAGAAAATGTGTGGAGAGATTTTGAAATCCTGTGTTACCTACCCAGCGACAGCCCCAAAACTCACTGCTCTAGAGGAGAATCTGCATGGAGGAATGTGCAAAAATACCAGTTACAGTTTGTGGCAAACCTGGTGAAGACTTTACAGAAACGTTTGACCTCTGTCATTGCAAACAAGGGTCTATGTTACAACAAGTATGAGTTCAAAGAAAACAACCCAAAAAAAAAAAAACAAATAAAAATCCAAACCTCACAACTACAGAACACCCCAATCCGACACCCCACAGAGTCAACATCCCCCCCACGAAACCCCGAACCCACCAGGCCGAACACCGCGCAAGGGAGAAATTACACCCCACTCCCCTGCAGCACACCAGCCCAAAAACATCAAAAACAAACTCTCCACTAAAAAATAAAAAAGAAGAAAAATTTTAGTGTGAACGACCCCGACCACTCCCCCAATCCCACGCACGCCCCCGACACCCCCACCTTCCACCCCCGCCAATCACAGGAAAAAAAAAACAGTGTAAACAAGCGCAACAAACACAAATAAACCAATAAACACCACGCAAAAATCAAAACAAAATCCAAAAAAAAAAAAAGAAACAGACAAGGAAAAGAAACAAATAAAAAAAACAAAACAATAAACAAACACAAGAAAAAATAATAAAAAAAAAAAAAATTTCAAAAGAAAAAGGAAGAGAGAATTTGATAAGAGCAATAAAAAAAAGGCAAACCAAGAAACTAGAAAGACCAATAACTACCGTTCTTAAAAAACAGAACACAATCGACAAACAGAGAAAAACAAAAACATCATCAAAAAAAATTTTTTGATTTTTGGTTGTGGGGTACCTGCGGCCCCAAAAGAGAAAATACAAACATATAAAAAAAACAAAAAAAAGAAAAAAACACAACACCCTAAACAATAAACTTTTGTTTATTGACCAAATACTTATTTTCCACATAATTTTACAATTAAATTCTTTTAAACTCCTTACAATGTATTTTCCTGGATTTTTTTTTTCTTATTTGTCTCTCCTAGTTGATGTTATACCTATGATGAAAATTACAGACCTAGTAGGAGAACTTGCACAGTCAGTGGCTGACTAAATACTTTTTTGCCCCACTGTATTTATTTTTCTTTCTAATTAACAAAATTCACTGTCAAAGACCTTGTATTCCCTGTGTTAGTTACAGAGCTAATGGTTCAGTGAATGTGGAAACACTTTTTGTAAAAGCTAGCAGAATAAGCGATCTTACAAAATAGGGGGAAGTGGTGCATGTGAGAAAGTAAATATTGATCTGACCCAAACAATTAATTGTCTACAACAGTAGCTCCCAAACTTTTTCTCCCACATGCTCTTTCTGTAAATAAAAATTGTTTCAAGCCCCCCTACTCTGAAACACAGATACACATGTTCTGCTTCCATTAGAACTAACACTGCACCTCATACAAAACTGCACCTTCTTATGAAATAAAACAAACAGATTACAACAATAACCATTTTTCCAACTTGCAGAGTTGGGAAAGCAACCAGAAACTGCTCGGCTCCAAACCAAATATCTAATGTCCCAAACAAATCTTTCTATTTTAAAGAGCTATGCACATATAAATAAGCATATATATGCTAATATATTCAATTAAGGCTATTTATTCTAAATGTCTACATTCTCACAATATACTTTCACTTATTTTCTGTTGTAAGATTCCCATAAAACTTGACTGAAATAATGTTTTTAAATAAAACTACTCAAATTCTTACCATTTACATTTACATTTACAACATTTAGCAGACGCCCTTATCCAGAGCGACTTACAATTGATACAATCTCGCAATCCAAGCCATTGTGGGTTAAGGGTCTTGCTCAAGGACCCAACAGTGGCAGCTTGGCAGAGGTGGGATTTGAACCCTGGACCTTCTGGTTCATAGTCCTGCACCTTAACCACTTGGCCACCACAGTCAAGTTACCACTGAGTTGCATCCATATTTTAACATAAATACCTTCACGTTAAAGCTATAAATTATGTTAACCTTATCATTTACATCTATAAGGATATTTGCATGTATAATGCATGGGTAGTCTTTGAAAGCACTTCCTCTTTTAATTATGTGATCGACCCATGAATATGGACTTTTGCCTGAGCAAATGAAGCTGTACAATTCAATACAATTGAGGAGTAGAGGCCTTGCTTAAAGTCAAAACAGCAGTAGCTTGGCAGTGCTGGGAATTTTAGACCAGAACCTAAACCAGTGGGCTACCAGTGCCCCATATCTTCAAATACACATCCTTGCTCTGAATATTACTTAATAATAACTATTCACGTTTCTAACACGTGACTGTCCGTTTTTCTGTCCATCACAGTTAACATGTAGGTGATGTTGTGGAAGCAAATTCATAGCACCGCACACACACACTGAAAAACACTGGGATATACATGTATCCTAAAAGGCTGGGAGATAATACAACCTTGTGCTTAATTTTCATTTAAAATTCAAAATCGTTCATTTACATTCAAAGATGTGAGGTGTTTTCTTGGTAATGTTGTTAAAAATTTGTTGAATTTTGTGTCATACATAGACAGTATTCTAATGAGAGGAGAACAAACAATCAGTTTGTAATCAACTAATTATTTTGGATTTCTTAGTCTGGGTCACAAATCTCTATGCTATCGTGAGCCATTAAGAATTTATCATTTTCTTGTGCCACCAACCCTCTATCAATGCTCTTTCTCCTGTCTTTTCCCTCACAGTTTCTCCATCTTGTGCTGCTTCACTCCATTTCTGTCAGAACCACAGGGGATCTTGTTTATTTACTCTCTTTTTTGGGAATCAAAGCTGTCGCAATCAAACGCTGCCAACTTTATGGCACCCTTGGACCCCCGCCCTCTGCTCCTTGCAGATCAGCATAGGGAGTTGGGCGATATCTGTGTGTGTGTGTGTGTGTGTGTGTGTGTGTGCGCGCGCACGCATATGGAGATGTGTTTGGTGAAGTTGGTGACAGAGAATGAGCAGAGGTCCCGGTGGTGTTGATTTGTATTGCAGCAAGGACCCCCACACCTAATAAGGCCCCAGCCTCAGCGTACTATCTGACATGACACTAATACAGCATATGGAAATGAGACATGCATATGGCTGTAGCTAGGTGCAATGTGATCCTCTCTACATAAATCTCCAGCATTGCAGTGAGTCGCCTTTGAAGGAGGACTGTAAATCAGCTTCACAAATATGAGAATATTGCAACGTAGAGTACATAATGCACCCTTCTTTACATATTTTATGTCTTTTTGGGAGCTTTGTTTTTATTTGCTCTTGCTTTCTCATCAACTGGAGTATCATGAGACAGAAATAATGTGGTTTGAGGTGGGGAGGGTGTGATAACTAGTGCTTGAATGTGTCTGGGTTAGCTATATGAGCAGATCAATCACTGCAATAGCTGGGTATGTTTGAGCACATGCATGGGTGTGTAGATTTGCAAGAGTTATAGAGTTAGGGGGTTAATGTGCATGAGTGAGTCACTCAGCTATGTGTTAGCAAGATGAAGGGCAAATCTGCAGCCCTGGCACTCTGATGGCTCTGTCAGGATGACTACTGAATGAGGGCAGATGATGGTATCTGAACTTGATAACGTGGCTGCAGGTCACCATGCTTGAATGCCAAAGTTCTGATAGCCTCGATCCTCAATAAAATATCATGCCTAATGTCAGCCTGAAAAATTACCACAAGTTCCATAATATGTTCTCAAAGTTTAACATTTCTCAGCGATCACATGACATTTTATAAAACCTCAACATCAGCAGGCTTCGTTTCTTTCACTGTTGTCTCGTTTTGTCTGGTGATTTTGTTTCATACACAAATATAGTACAGGTTTAATGTTTTGATGTGTGTGGATGTGTTGCATTGTAATGAATACTGATGTATTAGTTATGGGTATAATTGTCGTAAAAACCATATAACCACTTAGTTGATTAGAAGAACAATTAAAAATGCACAAATGCTCTTCCTTTGTCTGACAAAAGTACTGACATATTTTTTCCATGGTTACAACTGAAATTACATTTACAGTTGTGACATTCATAAGGCATATAATGCACTACATGGGTTACACAACATTTTTAAATTATGCTCTATACAGTGTAATAGGAAGTCAAATGAAACTGTAAAAATATGTAAGCATATTGTATGTATGACTGCATATTTAAATGTTTTTGAATGAAAGACAATGAAATTTGAGTAACTTGTGTAAGAGGAAGCACACAATGTATTTCATGCATATATACATATTATTGTCTCTGGCTAACAGCACAGAATACAACTTGGTGTACACTAATCCTAACTCTTATGCCTAAAAAAGTTTGCTTACAAAACAAAACCTGTTCTTCCAAAGCTTGTAAGCAAACAGTCTCAATCTACTTAATATTTTGACTCTTTTAGTTTTCATTTAATTTTTCTTGTCATTTGTAGAACAGTGGGGGATTCTAGTATTTCATCTGAGTTCTGGAGAAATCTAGAGGTTATACTGCAGCTAATAATCACAGGTAGGCGCTGTACAAGACCATATATGTTGTTATATGTTGACTGGACTTATTAGTACTCTTTTTGAGATCGTCACTGACTTTAATAAAACTCCTAAGAACATAAGATAAACAGGTAGAGCTTTTCCTAAAAGGAAGATGCTTATGGTTATTAATAAGTACCAAGTATCAACAATACTTACTGTATTTTTCGGACCATAAAGCGCACCAGATTATAAGACGCAATATCAACGATCGGCTGCTAACGGGTATATTTTCATACATAAAGCGCACCGGGTTATAAGACGCATGAAATGAAACAAAACTCCTAAGTTCCGTCGGAAGCTCAGTTTGGTCTTTACCTGGCGCAGGGCGTCTTATTGCTTCCTCCACTTCCGTACCATTGATTCGTTAATGTTGAATTCTCTCGCAGCTGCTCTATGTCCATGTTGGACTGCCTGACTGATAGCGTTGTGTTTGAAATCTGCTTCGAAAATGAATGAATGAATGCACGTACCCTAATGCTGAAGCACATACCGTATTACTCAGCGATGTTTCCTGACTACGGTGGCCGTGAGCTTCGTAACTTACCAAGACCGTGCTAAAACATTTTGACAGATTTATGAGCGCCGTGTACCATCTACAATCGGTTCTACGTCAGAGGGCTCAGTCAGAATTAATTCATACATTAGACGCACCGCATTTAAAGGTGCACTGTCGAGTTTTGAGAAAATTTAAGGATTTTAAGTGCGCCTTATGGTCCGAAAAATACGGTATTTAAAATACTGAGTAATAGGTTTACTCACTTTTAAAGGTATTTATTTGATGACAGAATTATTTGAAATACCTGTCACTAAGAAGTGCACTTCTAGCATCCAGACTGCTGCTAAATTAAGTCAGTAAAATCAGTACGCATAAAAAAGTACAAATTCAACACCTAGAGTTCTGCTATGACTGTTTAAATTTCTCTCCTAGACTCCCACGTGATTACTCCCATGTGAGATGTGATTCTCCCTTTATATTTCTAGAATAGAGCTTTTTTTGTTTTAATCATTGGTGTGTACCTACATTTGTAGACTGTGATGAAGCAGATGGTCCTGCTTCCCCCTCTCCTCGTTCTCCATGTACGTGGGAGAAAATGGTGCTGCCTGCAGTATTGATATTCACAGTTGGAAAAGAGAAGCAGTCTAATTCTCCATATTGAGTAAAGGTTTAGGTGTTAGGCATTTGTTTTTTTCCCCCTTGATGGGCGCGTTTTGTGAGTGAGTGCTTTGCCTCATCCCATGTTGTTAGAGGAGTTAATGAAATAAATGTGAGAGCGGAGATAGGAATTCTCCTATTTTCTGCTTCCTACTGTTTTTCCCATTGCCTGGCCCAGGCTGTTAATTTAGGAGAGAAGCGGATAAATTAGAGTCATGTGGTCATATGCGATATTTGTTTTTGCTACACAGCTGCAGGTAGCCATAAAACGCTTGGAAATGTATTTGATTTCGACCAAGGCCTCTCGTTTTAATTTACCAATCTCGTTGCTTCTCTTCACACAACCAGAGCTAGATAATTATTTGATCCCCTTAAAAATAAACATTTTTCCCCCCAGAATCTCTTGCATGGGTAACAGCCTCCACAAATAAGCAGGAGCAGGTTTCTTGATTCTCTCTCTATTGCTGACAATTTCCCTGTCCTGGTTAACTCCCTGTGAAAGCAATTTGCCCCATACTCAGGGAAGGTAATGAGCAGATGGTACCATTGTAAATGATGATGTGCCCATAATAAAGAGTTGATAAACATGGAATTACTACTGGGCGATGGGCACTAAACAGGGTGGTCGGCAGAGATGCCTGGAACATTGAAGGCAGCCCCCGAGCCCCATGGCACCCTGTGCCAGGCCTGGAATCGTGTGTTGTGTGCACTGCAAACAATCTTGCTTGCTCCATTCTCACTGCCTGTTAGTGACAATGCATCTTGAGTAAGCCTGGGTGGCATTTTGCACGAACTAGGTGCATTTTCGGTTACACAAGTATTGATTAGAATCATAGAATATATTTTTTTATTGTTTTAATACTGGCCATTGTTCTTTTGTAAAGTGCTAAGGCGATATAAAATGCAACAGGCTGTTGCAGAATCTTGAAACAATCAACACTCTTCATCAACATACTTCCTTTCTAGGTGCTGAGAGTCAGTTTACTGTAATGACGGGTTGTTTTGAAAGTGTAGATGCCTGAGTTCTCATTAAGAGACTCAATGTCACAATGTATTTATGAACTTTGTGTGTAACACTGAATCAACACCTACAATTATTGTATTTATACCAAATAAACAGAAGTCCTATTAGAGCAGTAGAGGGGTGCTGCTGGCCAGTGCCCACGAATTTCCCCTTGGATGTCAGGCTGTGATGTTGAATGTGCATGTGTATTCGTGTATGCATATTCACCTGTCAGTCCCCTCACAGTGGGGTACACCAGTCCACAAGTAAGCATCTCCCTGCTCTGTTTGTGATTGCACATCGTTATATGTATGCTCTCAGATACCCCTTTACAGTCTTCATTCATTTTTATCTATTATTCATATATTTGCTTGTTTGTTTGCCTAGATATTTATCATGTTACTTATATTTTCTGTTTGTAGAGACATATCAAACATGTCCATGAGCGAGATCTAAGTCGTGGAGTGAGAAGGATGAAAGAGTGTGGAACATAATTTTTGCCTGAAAGGCCTTAAGGCTGACCCAGAAGTCTGCAGATCACCACTTACATTGGTGAACTGAGTTTTATTCAGTTCACTGTTTTCCACTAATCTATGATAATTTATTGCAGAAAAAGAAAACAGAAAGTGTTCAGTAGCCTACTTAGCAATCATTTTCTGCTCTGAAAGTACAAGGAGAATATGAGAGGAAGCTTCATTTTCTAATTTGTAATGTATACATCTAGACAGCAGTTGCTAAAGGAGTTCATATTCAGTTTTTGGAACTTGGACAATTTTTTTTAGATTGTTTTTAAGATTGCTCTATAAAACAGAGACAGATACAATAATCAATTTTGAAACCGTATTTTGGACCACTAAATGACCAGTTTAATAAACCATCGTTTTCTTGGCTTTCTTCCAGTCCCATAAGCTGAGCTAGACAACGGAACGTGTCTTTGCACTGTGTCAAGATCTCATAGATGAATGAAAACAAGCAGACCAAAAAATCCCTGCCTGTCTGACTTCTAAAGGTCCATTAGTGGAGCTGGCCAGCTGTCAATCCTCTTCTCGCCTTTGCTTTTCCTCCCCTCACTCCCAGTGCAACAAATCACCAGGCAAAGTTTAATGCAATTAAGGTTGTGTGGGGTGCAGGCCATGTGATTGGGCAGGTAGCCTGAGCAGTGGCACTGCACTGCGCCAAACCAGAGCCTGGATGCTGACAGTAATTAGCACATGCTAGTCATTAACAAACACAGATTAGGCAGAAGCTCATGTGGCACAGTGCCATCATGGGGGTGATGCTAGTGGGTCTGTGCCCCTCTCCCCCACCTTACTGACGTGAGCAGCCATAAGGCAGCAATGGAGAAAACCTACAGTCATGGCTTTCATTACCAAATTTCAGAAACGTGTGTAGATTTATGAAAATGACTTTTAAACGCAGCAGACTCTTTGAGGGCTAAGGCCCAGCTGCCCATGAAGGAGACCCTGCTGTGAGGTTTGATGAAAGATCATAGTGGCCCTCCAAGACTGTCAAGTGAGCTTCGTTCACTAAAAAGCCCAAAATAATCTGTTTTACTTTTAAGCCATTTTATATTCATTAAGATCAAAATGCTGATCTTTTTTTCAGAATAGCTGGCAAATTGCTAAGCTATTCCCATCACAGCTTGAGAAGCCAGAGGCCCCACAGCTTTTTATCTGCTTCATAAGTAAGAACAGGCCTAATATCTCTAATGTGCTTTGATGGAGCAGAGACCTTCACAGGTGGTAGACAGAGGCAGTCATCAAGCTCACAAGTCAAACTATCAAGTCCCCTTTCAGCATAGCCATATCTCTGTCTTGCTTTCACCTCTACTGCTCTCACTTTCCCTTCAACGTGATGCTTGCAGGTGTGAGAGAATAGGATAATTAACTCTGACATATCTCTGTATTGTCTGATGAAATAGCTGTTATTGGAGCACCAGTCCTCCATATTTACCCATCAGCCTTCTTTTTATGGTAATTAGTATTATTTCTTCTCTGATGCCCATTAAGTCTGACTGACCAAAATAGCTATGGACTCAGACAGCTTCTTTCCTCTGGACTATTTCCATGATTATATGCAGGTATCGGATTACTTTGTTGGACGATATATTTGCTAAGAATATAGGTACTTCAGGTGTGATTAAAAACCTTTTAGAGACTTGCTTGTCCTATAAGCTAGATAATTCAATTACCTACAGACAGCACTGTTCCCTGCTGTAAATCCTTTAGTGATTCTCCTGCTCCTCACACCATGTTTATGCCTGGCCTTCATGTATCCCGTAAGATTTTAATAACATATATTTGAAATCTGATTAGGAATCCCACACAATGAGCAAATCAGTTTTGGAAACTATTTAATTTTTCTTCATCAGAAATTGTGCTTTTGTTTGGAGTTTTTAATCTAACTGAAGATTACCAAATGTGGCCTAGACATGGGATGGTGGTAGCCTAGCGGGTAAGGTACTGGACTATGGGCCAGAAGGTCGAGGGTTCAAATCCCACCTCTGCCACTGTTGGGTCCTTGAGCAAGACCCTTAACCCACAATTGCTTGGATTGTAAGATTGTATCAATTGTAAGTTGCTCTGGATAAGGGCATCTGCTAAATGCTGTAAATGTAAGTAAACAGAATGATTATCAAAACAAAAGATACCTCTACCAGAGTACAATAGCAGTATGTCGACTAAGTAAAATTGTCATAATCCAAACTAGCCATCTCCAAAAACCAGCTATAAAAGAACTGATTTTATCTTCATCATCAATATAGTGAAATGTTGTCCATACAGTTTGCTGGATAAATCCATTTGAAAGGAACTGAATCAGCTGGCCTTTGCATGTATGTAAAAAAATCTATAACAGTTGATTTGAACTTTTGTGCTTTGGAAACTGCCCATGTGGGTTCTGCCACTTGGAGCTGGCACAGACTTTGTTTACTGGGTAAGATCAGTCAACTCTCCCTCATATGGGAGAAATATGATATTGCTTTATTTTCTTGACACAGCCATTTTATAATGTTTAAAGTAACTTTGGTTCCACATTCAAATCAAGAGGGCCCACCAACTGTCGTCATGGTGCATGGTAGGTTTAATTGATAAAATGTTGTTCTTACAGCAAGAGTCAATTTGACTTGAAATGCAAATTGACCAAGTTGGAGTATTAGGAATTGGGGTATTTTAACTGATATATGCTTCAAACAGTTGTTCACTTATGCAGTTGTGATTATAAATGCAAAAAAAAAAACAATGTACAAAATTGAGGGTAGTGGGAACCTGCTCTTGATGGGGCGATGCTCCCTTTTGCACCCTGTGGCATGGGGCCTGGAGTTAAGTGACTCTAGTTGCAGTGTTTATGTTTGCAATGATGTTCTCCCACTGGCCAGCAGAAGGCACAGTTGTAGCATACCCGAATTTAAGCCAGGCACCCCTGTGCCCTTGTCCCAGCCTAACCCCCCACCCACCAAAGCTGCCTCCTCTTCAGCCATGCTTACATCCCAGCCACATATACAAACACAGTCCTTTTTTTTTAATTCAGAGAATGTGGCATGTTTACAGGTTCTAAAATCCAAATTGGGGTTAGGAAGCATGGCTTCCTTCACATGCATGGCAGTATTCCATGTTTGTATGTGTGTCTGGCATAGATGAGGAAATATGATAACCTTCTCTCTCTACACACATCTTAGGGAGTGAGGTGAGTGTTCCTGGTCCTGCCAAGGTGCTGTTTAATAGGCCTCTGAAAACACTCAAAAGGCAGACACAAATGTGTGTATGGGCAGAGTGCCAACACAGGCTCACTCATCTTAAACAAGGGGAGGTTGTGAAGAAATGCCCGAGGACAAAGCCGCTGCAAGGAGGAAGGTGGAAATGAGTGAGAGTCGGCATGAAACAGAGTGAGAGAAACTTGGTTTCCGTTCCAATGTTTCAGAACATTGAGAAAAAATTGTCTAACTGTAATTATATCAACAAGTATGACATTCCTATAGATGTAAACATTGCAAATCCTAATGTGTGATTGTCCCAGTGTCGTCCCACAGTGTTGTCCCGGTGTTGTCCACTGAGGATAGTGTAGAAGGAGAAATGGATGGCGTAATAGTAGTTCAGTGTTGGTATAGACATTGTAAACCCAAAACAGTAAAACTAATAAAACAGCATATTGTGTTTCCTAGTGTACTGGAGGCACAACACATGATGCAAGAAGATATTCCACTTTTTGGTGTCACCACTTTTTACATTAAAAGGGATGGATCTTCCAGCTTGCAGATGACCATTGCACATTTCATATATGTGATACTTTATTCATTGCCTTGGCCTTATTCTTGAATTCTTGAAGTATCTGTCCGTCTGTCTGTCTATCTATCTATCTATGATTTCCACCAAAGACAATAGAAACTAAGAATATTTGGCGTTAATAATAATAATAATAATTAGTAGTAGTGGTATTTTTCCTGTTATGTTTTTCTAGGCTCTAAGACAGTGCCTTCTGAGGCAGTCAGATTTACATTTACAGCATTTAGCAGATGCCCTCATCCAGAGCGACTTACAATTGATATAGTCTTACAATCCAAGCAATTGTGGGTTAAGGGTCTTCCTCAAGGACCCAACAGTGGCAGCTTTGGCTGAGGTGGGATTTGAACCCTGGAACCCTGGACCTTCTGGTCCCTGCACCTTAACCACTAGGCCACCACAACAGATTTGGTTGTTTGTTTTGTTTATCTAATGTTGCTTTCAGCATGGCTATTCATGACAGACACAAGGTACATCAGGTACACAAGGTTTCTTCAAATACATATTCAAATTGGGACAAATGAACTTAATCAATTAACCTAATGCATGTCTTTGGACTGTGACAGGAAAAGTCTTAGGCCACCATTAGATTTGCTGTTTTAGCAATGGTGTAATGACCATACTGTGGAGCATGAAAGTTTACGAACCCTTTAGAATTTTCTATATTTCTGCATGAATATGACCTAATACATCATCAGATTTTCATGTCCTAAAAGTAGATAAAGAGAACCCAGTTAAACAAATGATTCAGATTATTCAGAAGCAGATGTGGTCGCAAACAAGAGTGAATCCAATAGCGGTCTTTGCTGCAAACATGAAGTAATCCTTGTGCGCGGGGATTTTGTGACCCAGTCGGGCAAGCGCCACCCATAAACTTAATACCCCACAAGGTCCATAGACTAGGGCTCAGCCTAAATACTGTCCCTGACAGCTGAATCTCATCAGCCCTAGCCCTTACCTCTTTTTCTTGTGCACCGCAATCCGGCAGAGCACCACAAACGATGAGTTCGGGTCGCCCCCTAATGGCGAGGAGGGTCGTAGGAAGCCCAAGTCTAAGGCAATCCGTGACAAATAAACTCTGAAATGTTTTAACATGTTATGCTGATTATATGGTTTGTAATGAAAAACACTGTATTAAACTTGCGGTCTCAGACCTCTTCTGTATATTCCACATTGTATGTTTCAATGTAGTATATTTTTATATTCCATAATTTTATTTCATGTTCAATGGTAATTTAATCCAGCAAAGTGTGGAGAAAAGATCAAATCAAATCAAGCATGCTTAGTCACATTTTCTGTTTCTCTCTTTTTTTCTGTTTTTCATAAAAGGCCATCTTGATTAGGATGGAATTCATTTCCTACAACCCAGATAGTCCACGAGAATCCAGTAGGTAAGAGAGAACTTCTGTCTTTGAGAATTTTTGTCTTGAGAAAGTTTATCCTTTGGTGAGGACTTTCCATTGCCATAATATTACGATAGATAATTGATGCTACATCTACACCTGAACCTAACCTTAATCTAAGTAACTTAAAATACATCTTTGTAAAAAAAATCCCTACAGAAGCACGGGGCAGTCATCCCTGATTCATAGGTTGAGATTCACTGTTCTAGCATCTCCTGGGCCCAATACAGAATATAAGGGGGTTAAGTAAAGAAATTATTTCAGTGCTTCAAAAGCAGAATACAACAGATCCACCTTATTGTGCAAATTGCTAGTCATGTGTACAGATAAAATTGAAACAGAAACACTGTTTTTTTATGAAACATAATATTTTGAAGTGGAAATCCACTCAACTGCGTGAATCCACAGTGTGTAAATATTTATGAACTGCTAGTTATTATTTGTCCATCATATGCATTATGTATTCGTCTCTTATTCAGACCTTTGCCTAAGAAGAGGAAGAGGCACGGGGGAAAAATAACATAAAAAGGTAGGATCAAATCCTGTCTCTTTCTCTGACACCAAAAGAGGGCCAAATTTAATTATGAGACAGAAGGAATCACCTTTCTTTTTGTTTTGCTTGATTTTATTAAATAACGAGGAACACCTACATGCAAAGCTACCAAGCTGTAAATATGGCATCTGCATATTCTTACACACATGCACCTGCTTTCTTCCTCTGTTTCTACTTCCCTCATCTTCTCAAGGTAGGAGAAACAACATCTGCTAATGTTGTATGTATGGAAAATGCGGCATTGCTTTGACAATGGCAGTAAAGTGGGGAAAGTGGTGGGCCCTTGTGTGCAGGTCATCACTCTTAATGCAGAGTGTGTCATCAGTCCTGGGGACAACAGCAGAAATGATGTGGCTGATACATATGAAACAGGCATCATGCATAAACATGGGGTCCGGGGGATGGGAGTGGGAAGGGAGAGAAAGATGAAGGTGATGGAGGTGGTGGTGATAGAAGTGCTGGGGACGAGGTGATGTTGCCGTGGGGATACTGCATCAGCTGGGCCAAAGCCTGCATGCCTCTTCACCCCTGTTTATTATTCATGAGCTTTGGGCGGTGTAATAAGCCACACCTTGGCTGGGCGGCCGTGGCTAAGTGATGGATCATGACAGCACTGACGGAGAATATATCATGATTAAGATCAAATACACTCCTATACCCACACATACACGGACTCTTTGAAGGACCACATAGCAGTCTTTATTTGCCACAGCATCAGTATCATCACAAAAACATTAATCTCAGACACAGAGTGTATGACATCCCCATGTGACCTGTAGGCAGCTCTACTGAGATTTCAGTTATATCTCAGTAACTCCACCCACGTCCTGCTGAATATGGATACACAGTGGTTTTTTACACATATGGTTACACTGCCCTGTGCATTACTGACTCACTAACTCTACCTGTTAGCTCATCAAAGACTCCATTTACACTTTTAATGGGTCTTGTATCGGGATTGTATCCTGATAAGATTCTAACCACGTGTGTTGTATTTATAATAGCCAAATGCATCTCCAGTCAGCCAGACTGAACCTGATTGCAATCTGATTGAATTGCTGTATCCCACATAATATGGAAATTGGCTCATAACACCGGACCACCCACTTCCTGTGTTGTTTACAGTTTTAATATGCAAATGACAGTCGCTGCAACAAAGTTTGTGATTTTACATGCTCTCTGTAATTAATAAAGGAAAGGGCACTAACTTCAGGAGTTAACGTTTAGAGGGACATGGTGGTTAAGAATGTTTAATACAGTGGTGACCCTGATTACAGCTAATGCAAATAGCTGTAATATCTTTCATCAGTGCTCACAGGATGCTGCCTACAGGATGCAGGTGGCTGGACATTTTTGTTGGTGGACTATTTTCAGTCCAGCATTGACACTGAGGTGGTTTTAAACTCCAGCAGCACTGCAGTGTCTGATCCATTCCTATCAGCGGACTCATAACACAGAGATAGACACACAAACAGTCTTATGTTTGTGGGGACTTTCCACTGACATAATGATAACTGAAAATTATTAATTCAACACCTAACCCTATAAACAGCAAAGACCAGAAAATACTGTGGATGCTTCGATGTTCCATGTTCATGTTGATCCAAGTTGTTTTTTGCTGGTTTGATGCTGAATTTAGCTGGTGATTGTGTTCAGTATAAGATGCAAAACAAGTTGTAAACGAGCAGTGCTAGTTGTGGGGACCAGCAGAATGTCCCCACAAAGTAATAAATATCCAATGTTTCTATCCATTAGTGGGCATATGGTCCCTACACACCTAACAAATACCTGGTCACAAACACAGTACCCCATCCTCCTGCTCCATTGTCTCCCATCAACACTAAATACAATTGCACCACACGTTTCGTTTTACTGCGCTCATTAAAAATTCAATTCGCAACTAAACTTCTGTTGTGCTCCTAGCCAGTTTCAAACAAAAAAAAACATTCAGGGCTGCACTCCAATCATTAGTGGCTCAAGCATCGAATGATAAACCCTGTCAACGGCATTTTTCCTAACTGCAGTATAATGAGCATGTGGTGTAATTTGTGATTGCTGAAAGTAAAAAAAAAAAAAAAAGCTAAACAAAAACAAACAACAAACAACAGAAAAACCAAACAAACAAAAAATACAGAAATCCTGGAGTAGATCACAACCAGTAAGTGAAAGTCCATACATACATACATGTATGTCTGTATATATATATATATATATATATATATATATATATATATATATATATATATATACACACATACATATACACCATAATATCAGTGGAAACCCTTCAAATGAAAGATCCCTGATATTTAAGCCCATTATTTTTATTGAACTGCTCATCTGCCTCACAGTTCCAGAGATCGCGGGTTCCTTCCGTGGGTTTGTACCCTTCCTGTGTGGAGTTTGCATATTCTACCCATGTCTGCATGAGTTTCCTCTGGGTACTTCTGTTTATTCCCACATTTCAAAGACATTATTTAGGTCAATTGGAATCTTTAGTGTATCAGCCTGCGTGAGCGTGTGTTCATGTTCCCTGAGAGAGATTGACGATCAAACGGTTGGTTTGTCTTGCACCCTGTTCTTCCATTTAGGCCTTGGCCCATGTGACCCTGAATTGTGCTATTTAGCAACATCACTGATAATAGGATCTTAATATGAAACATACATGCCTGAAACCTCCATGGCAGAATAATGGGGTGTACTAAACACCTCAGTGACTTACTTAGGTGCTACATGCCCATCATGTAGGTTTCTGCCATGCCCTCCTAAAACAAAGTTCATAAAGGAATGGCCTTTAACTCAATCAGGTACTGTTGAGATGAATTGGAATACCAACAGTGAGTCAGGGCCCACTGTTCAATATCAGTGCCCATGTTTCGAAGTCTAGTGAAAAGTGTTCTCAGAAGACTGAAGGCTGTTGTAGCAGAAAAGGGGGTGTCATGTTTTGAATGTTATTTTGGAGTGTCCCTAAACTTTGACTATATATTATATATCTGAAAACCATGCTAGTTACCCTAGTAGCTCAGAGCTACTAGCAGTGCCATACGACAAAACAGTGATTTAAAATAAATAGCAATTAAACATGTCCTTGGCCATATATCCCTTTTATTATTCTGATCATTTCAAACTCACTCCCAAAACTCTCATTGATTTGTAAATGTAAACCGATGCTGGCAACAGTTGTGAAAATTGAGGGTGATCAGCAATAAATACATTGAATTTAGAAATGTAATGGCTTCCTATAATTAAACTGGTTTGCTCTCACAGTGACACAGAGACTGCATTGTGCCGAGTATCTATATTCAGGGCTTTATTAATTTTTTATCCAGACTCATTGTCCATATCCAAAGTGCAGAGCCAATCATAGGCAGACAGAGTAAATGCAGGTCAATTTGTGATAGTATTCCAAAAGGACAGGCTAGGGTCAAATGCAGCTGTAACCAGTTATTAGAAAAACAGAAAAAAAACAAGGAAATAGTCTAAAAGAAAATATGGATTAAAGTAGCTGAAAAGGCATGCAAGATTTATAAAAAGCCTCAGTACAACAAAGGGCTTGAATATGGAAAAGTGAAATGAAGAACAGGTGGAACCAATCACAAGTGGCTGAGTGATTACAAGAACAGGGACGATGAGCAAATAAGGAAAGTGAGAGGTCAAGAGGGTCAATAAGCAGGTGGATAGGATATGGGAAGACGTGGGTCAGAGTGGGGGTTGCAGACATTCACAAGTAAACATTCTACATATCTGATAATTTACTGTTTTTAATCTCACCATTCTTGCACATGCTCCTGTTACTACTTGTCAGCAGTAGTGTTAACGCTTTCCTTGGATGCTGCATCATATGACGTACGCATGCTATAAGCATCACAACATTATATCTTACATATTATGATGAAATTCATTTTGCAAAAATATGAACAAGTGACAGTTCCAATAAGCCTAAAGCTTTTAAAGGCCCACTATTGTCACGTTACGACACGTGTCCACAACATCTTTCAAAAGATACTGTATGATGATTCCTAGACGACATACAGTGGTGTGAAAAAGTGTTTGCCCCCTTCCTGATTTCCTATTTTTTAGATGTTTGTCACACTTGTCAGTGTTTCGGAACATCAAACCAAATGAAATAGTAGTCAAAGACAACACAAGTAAACATTAAATGCAGTTTTTAAATGAAGGTGTTTATTATTAAGGGAGAAAAAAATCCAAACCTGTGGGAAAAAGTGATTGCCCCCTAACCCTAATAACTGGTTTGGCCACCCTTAGCAGCAACAACTACAACTGCAAAAAAGTGTTTGTGATAACTTGCCAGTGATTCAGCCACATTGGAGGGTTTTCAAGCATGAACAGCAAAGTCTTCATTTTGTTTTTCTTCAGCCATTCAGAGGTGGACTTGATGGTGTGTTTGGGATCATTATCCTGCTGCACAACCCAAGTTCGTTTCAGCTTGAGGTCATGAACAGATGGCCGGACATTCTCCTTCAGGATTTTTTGGTAGACAGCAGAATTCATAGTTCCATTTATCACAGCAAGTCTTCCAGGTCCTGAAGCATCAAAACAGCCCCAGACCATCACTCTACCACCACCATATTTTACTGTTGGTATGATGTTCTTTTTCTGAAATGCTGTGTTACTTTTACGCCAGATGTAATGGGACACACACCTTCCAAAGAGTTCAACTTTTGTCTCGTCAGTCCACAGAATGTTTTCCCAAAAGTCTTGGGGATCATCAAGATGTGTTTGACGAGCTTTAATGTTCTTTTTGCTCAGCAGTGGTTTTCGTCTTGGAACCTGGGCCATTTTTGCCCAGTCTCTTTCTTATGGTGGAGGCATGAACACTGACCTTAACTGATGCGAGTGAGGCCTGCAGTTCTTTGGATGTTGTTGTGGGGTCTTTTGTGACCTCTTGGATGAGTCGTTGCTGCGCTCTTGGGGTAATTTGGTCGGCCGGCCACTACTGGGATGGTTCACCACTGTTCCATGTCTTTGCCATTTGTGGATAATGGCTTTCACTGTGGTTCGCTGGAGTCACAAAGCTTTAGAAATGACTTTATAACCCTTTCCAGACTGATAAATCTCAATTACTTTCTTTCTCAATTGTTCCTGAATTCCTTTGGATTTCGGCATGATGTGTAGCTTGTAAGGATCTTTTGGTGTACTTCACTTTGCCAGGCAGGTTTTATTTAAGTGATGTCCTGATTGAGAACATGTGTGGCAATAATCAGGCCTGGGTGTGGCTAGAGACAGTGAACTCAGGTGTGATAAACCATAGTTAAGTTATGTTTCAACAAGGGGGGGCAATCACTTTTTCACACAGGGCCATGTAGGTTTGGATTTTTTTCTCCCTTAATAATAAACACCTTCATTTTAAAACTGCATTTTGTGTTTACTTGTGTTGTCTTTGACTAATATTGAAATTGGTTCGATGTTTCGAAACACTTAAGTGTGACAAACATAAAAAAGTAGAAAATCAGGAAGGGGGCAAACACTATGATGTTTTAGGCATTCTATATGTTTCAGTTTATATTCTGCTTATGCTTTATTGAAGTTTTAGTGGTCACTGTACTTTACAGTTATACAATTACAGACTGTAGTCCATCTGTTTCTCTACATACTTTGTTGATATGTAATGGTCAGGACCACCACGGATCAGCTGCTTTTTGGGTGGTAGATTATTCTTAGTACTGCACAGCCTGACGTGTTTCGCTGTGTTTTAGTGTTGTACTAATATGAGTAGATCAGACACCACAGTGTCAGGGCAGGACTGGAAACTGTCCACCAGTCAAAAATCTCCAGCCACTAGCATCCTGTACACAGCGTCCTATGAACACTGATGAAGGATTAACTGATGACTAACACAAACTGTGCAACAACAGATTAGCTACTGTCTCTGACGTTTACATCTCTAAAGAGTAGCAATAAGGTGAATGTCTCTAATAAAGAAGGCAGTGAGTGAACAGTCTTTTAAAACTCCAGCAGCACTGCTGTGTCTGATCCAATCATACCAGTTCAACACAATCTAACAAACCACCATATCAGAGTCACTGCTGAGAATGATCTACCACCCAAATCGTATCTGATCTGTGGTGGTTGACTGGGGCCCGGACAATTAGAGAACAGACTAAAGGGGACTAACAAAGTATGTAGAGAAACAGATGGACCTACAATCTGTAATTGTAGAACTACAAAGTGCAGTGACCACTAAACTTTGAATAGAGAATATAAATGGAAAAATATAGAATGCCTACAAATTTTTCAACAGTACTGTATTTAAACACCCCTTGTAATTAGTGGATTTCTGCCACATCCATGCACTACAGGTACAGAAAAAACAAGCATAAAGCAATGCGCTTTGAATAGACAAACACTGTCAGTGCAATGGGTGTTACCGAACAAAACCTGACATTCAACATGGCACTGTCTTCAGGTGCCATCTTTGAAACAAGACAGTTAATCGAAAGTCTGGCCTGCTATAGCTGCCTTGCTCTATTGTGTTGTGTGCAGTTAGTGCAAAGAAAAATGGCAAAGTATTAAATTCTAGACTGCTACTGGAAACTTCAGGTCAGGAGCTTCATACTGTATATATTGGCTACGCAGTCTCACATATACCAAATATCACTATGTGCAAAACTTTTGGTTGGAGTGGTACAAATCATAACATAATTACTTTTTAGAGTGATTAATTATGCTTTCTAATCTGGAAGGCTTACTATCAAATTGGGGTTGCCTGTATGGTAAGTCCAGCAATAGCCTGCTTTAATGCAATGTACTAACTATAAAGTTTAACACAGGAATAATGGTCTGGATCTTTGGCTTGATCTATTAATTTTACTGAAGGAATGCTACAGCATATGGTAATATTGTAGAGAAATGATGCGTTTAAATTTGTGGCAAAAGTTTGGGGAAGTCCCGTTCCTCTTTCAGCATAGCAATTCCCTTATACGTAAATCAAGGCTCATGAAGAAATGCTGTAATGTGATTGGTGTTGAAGAACTTGAATGGCTTGCACACAGCGATGACCTCAATCATATCAAACACTTTTTGGATGCCAGTCCTTATTGTTTAAAATCGGCTCCAACATCACTAATGTTTCTGTGGCTGAATAGAAATGAATCACTGAAGTTATGCTTTATAATCTAGTGGAAAACCTTCCCAGAAGAAAAAAGGCAAAACAGCACATCTGTGATAATGGCAGTTTTATTTTAAATGAGTTTCAAAAGAAGCGTATACGGGTGTGCATAAACTTTTAGATACATAATGTAGCTGTGTACATATAGTTGGGGGCAAATGATCACTAGTGAAAATGCTTTTTTGTTAGGATGTTGTGGAGAAGGATTCATACTGCAGCCAGATTTTGAACCAAAACACACATCAAAGCTTTGGAACAACTATTTGAAGACTAAAGAAGATCAATCAGTGCTGACAATCATGGGCTTTTCTTTACAGACTCTTGACCTAAACCCCAAGGAGCATTTCCACAGGCACCTGAAGACAGAGAAGGTCAAATATTCAGTAATATCACAAGATGGTCTTTGGACACGGATCATCAGATTTGGTACAAACCTGTGGAGTCCATGCCAGCTTGAGTGCATGCTGTCATTACAGCAAAAATGTGACTGTACCAGTTTTTTTTTATTTATATTTCATGTTCTGTGGATTATATGATGTGTAATTAAAAAAAAACATTGTATTAAATTTGATGAAATGTAAAATAAAAGCATTTTCCCTAGTGGTTTCAGACTTATGGCCACTGCTTTGAAAGTGCTCAGCTGTCAACAGAGTATGGTTACATTAGTGTTACGATTACAGTTGAATTCAGTCACAGTCCTATTATCTTATTCTTTTTACCATAGCACAAAAAGTCTGCCATTCATTCATACCTCAATTTCTCTCCAATTATCTGTAGCTGTTCATGCAAGATTACCTGTTTTTTTTTCATAAGGAGCAAGTACCAAAACTAGCAGAGCACAAACCTACTGTATACCCTCTCTGACTTAAGAGCCTTGCTTTAATACTCAGTGCAATGCTAATAATGACAATAATAATAATAATAAAAGCAGGAGAAATTGTTCAAGAAATAAAGGCACCGTTATTGACCTTGCATCCTTTGAGAGGCATGCTTTAGTGTGCAGGTGAGAGGAATGTGGACACTGGGTCATTAATTCATCAAATGTAGAGGGGTGGAGTGCTAGGGAGGTGAAGAAAAAAAAAACACAGACATAGCCAGTATCTCCAAACCACATTCCACAGGGAGATGCTTTCAATTCACTCATTATAGGGAGGTCGTTCATGGTCAAGTTCAATGCCATGGAATAGAAGTATTTCCTGCAAGGAGCGCCGCCCACACACTGTGCGCCAAGTAGACTGAGAATTAGGTGAACTATGTAGCCTAATTTTGGGGGCAAATACAAGAAAACTAGCCCTGTGTGCTATTTACATTCAAAAAAGGAAGGCGGGGACTGGGGGACTATGGCAAGGAGAAAAAGAGGTGGACATTAGTGATTCAGTGGATGGGGGGGGGGG
>JAJAGP010004434.1:0-50053 GCA_025084515.1 Ancistrus triradiatus | reverse complement strand
ATGACCGGTTTGGCAGTGGGTCAGTAATGGTGTGGGGTGGCATTTCTTTGGAGGGTCGCACAGCCCTCCATGTGCTCGCCAGAGGTATCCTGACTGCCATTAGGTACCAAGATGAGATCCTTAGACATCTTGTGAGACCATATGCTGGTGTGGTTGGCCCTGGGTTCCTCCTAATGCAGGATAATGCTAGACCTCATGTGGCTGCAGTGTGTCAGCAGTTCCTGCAAGATGAAGGCATTGAAGCTATGGACTGGCCCGCCTGTTCCCCAGACCTGAATCCGATTGAGCACATCTCGGACAACATGTCTCGCTCCATCCACCAACGTCACGTTGCACCACAGACTGTCCAGGAGTCGGAGGATGCTTTAGTCCAGGTCTGGGAGGAGATCCCTCAGAAGACCATCCGCCACCTCATCAGGAGCATGCCCAGGCATTGTAGGGAGGTCATACAGGCACGTGGAGGCCACACACAATACTGAGCCTCATTTTGACTTGTTTTAAGGACATTACATCAAAGTTGGATCAGCCTGTAGTGTTTTTTTCTACTTTAATTTTGTGTATTACTCCAAATCCAGGCCTCCATTGGTTAATAAATTTGATTTCCATTGATGATTTTTGTGTGATTTTGTTGTCAGCACTTTCAACTTTGTACAGAACAAAGTATTCAATGAGAACATTTGAGTGTTCCCTTTATTTTTTTGAGTAGTGTATTTCTTCACCTCCAGGCTTCTAATTTCATCATTAAAGTTCCATTTGGGAAGATTAAATACAGAAAAAAAAACGCCTTTTATTTTTTGGGTTTATAATGTGTGTGTGGATGCTGGTGAGTGAAAATTATCCATGCTGTACATTTTATATTGCACCAGGGACTTGTAAAGCTAAATCCAAAATTTGGAACAGATACAACAAAATATTCAAGAGTTACACAGCTTTTTTAGTATTGATCACCATTCATCTCGGAATAGGTCATAACCTCTAAAAATACAAATAAAAAGAAGCCTGTCATCATAAATCAAGTGGTTGCAAGTTTTTTTTGTCTTCTGTAATAGAACAAACAAATATTAGTCACAATTCAGTGTTATATTGCTATTTATCTGAATAAATCACGCTGAATGAAGGCCTCTGCATTGCTAAACCAGGCTGTATGGCCCTTTAAACCCCTCGTGACATCTCGTTGGAATGCTTAGACTGTTAGCATTCCATCAGAAGGGGGGGCATTCACTCACCGCCTACATAGAACCTTCATTTCCCTATTCTACATAGTAACAGCTCAGCTGCTGTATGACTGGAGTGGCTGAAAAAAACGCTAACCAATGAAACCTGGAGGCTCGCGAACAAAAAACAAACTGAGTATTTACGAGAGCCCTCCCGTAGGGGATATCTTATGTAGATTTTAGAGGGAACGCTCATCTCCGGTTACATTGGAAACGAATGGATTTTTATGAGACGATGTGAGCAGGTGAAAAAAGGACTTTACTGACATTTTATCTGGAGTTTAACAGTATCGTGGAGTTGTTTAGACGGTAAGTGAATTTTCTATAATAAAATCAAAAGTTATTTTACATCCTAAGTGGATTTTAAAAGGCAAAATAGTTGGGGAGCTGTGGTTGTTTATGTAAACAAACATGGCGGACAGCTGTGTTCGGTATGTGATTTCTGGCGAATTTCTGGCATGTAGACGGTTGAAAATCAGTATGCAGGTAGTCATAATAGTATTAAATGTTTTGAGTTGGTGTTTTGGACTGTGTATTAAGAATATTTACACTATTAAGAATGCAAAAAATCGCGACCTGGGCCCGCTAGGGGTCGCATCTGCAGTAAATGTACACTACCGCTGAAAAATTTGGGATCACTGTGAAATGTTCTTGTTTATAATGGAAACACACATGAAATTAGGAAATATAGCAAATAAACAGGACATGCAGACATTGTCAGAGTAAGAAATATTGATTTTAATTTAAATGATCACCGTGTACTTCAAATTTTGCCTTAATCAAAAAAGCCACCTTCTGTAGCAGTTGCAGCCTGAGATATTTATCTTCATGCACAGTTGTGCATCGGGGCCTCCCACTCCTTTTTCCATCCTTGTTAGAGGCATTGCTACTCTCTGAAAGGAGTAGTTAACAGCATAGTAAGATATTTTCAGTCTCTTTGCAGTTTCTCGCATTGAATAGCGTTCCTTTATTAACACAACAATAGACTGATGGGTCTCTAAAGAAAGTTGTTTCTTTTTGGCCATTTCGAGTCTGTAAACAAGCCAACAACTGCTGATGCTTCAGATACTAAACTAACCTAGAACGTCATGCTCCCTTATTAGTATAACATTTTTAATCTGTGCAACAAAATTGAAAAAGAGTCTCCTAACAATCAATTAGCCTAACATTCTTAACTTGGATTGGCAGCCATACCAGGAGACTGAGGACTGAGAATTGCTGATAATAGGATTATATGCCATAGACCTCTATGCAAAATAGGCCTTAATGCAAACTTTTTCATTCTTTAAAAATAATATAATACATTTAAATTAATAACGTAATGGACAAAATGTTGTGGCCTTTGTGAATTGCATGAAAATGTGTTTTTCTTTGGAAAAGAGATAAATTTGCAAGTGATCCCAAACTTTTTAGCGGTACTGTATATACAACCGCAAATCAGAAAAAGTTGCGACAGTATGGAAAATGCAAATTAAAAAAACTGCAGTGTTTCTTACATTTCCTTTGACTTTTATTTAATTGCAGACAGTATAAGCCCAAGATATTTCATGTTTTTTTCTAGTCCACTTCATTTCATTTGTTAATAAACATCCATCCCTCCATTTCAGGCCTGTAACTCATTCCAAAAAAAGTAATAATACACAGACACACACACAGACACACTTTTGGCTCGGAAGGAACAGGGAGGCAGACATAAGTGCAAGTGGTGCAGGTTTATGAACAGTGAAAATCATACAGAGAACAAGCAAACCTAAACTACGTAGACAAATGGAAACAGCAAACAACCAATAACACATAAGACAACAAACAAGGCTAAGGCTAACAAACAAAGGGCTAATGCTAAGACTATGCTAATGTGACAAACAAAGCAAACAAGGCTAACATGCAACAACAAGCCAAATAATGAAACAAAGCTGAAACATGGAAACAGTAACAAATGGAGGACAAGAGACTAACAACAAGGAACAGAGACTAAGAACACAAAGGCAAAGCTCAGGGGACAAACCGGGACAAACCGGGACAAACCGGGACAAACCGGGACAAACCGGGACAAACCGGGACAAACCGGGACAAACCGAGCACCACGAGGCAACAAGCGCCAATGCAACCATGGAGTGAAGGAGCCAGACAAAGGAAGTGGACAGGAAGAGGGGTATATATAGAGGACAGACCAGCAAGTGGCTACAGCCCCACCTGCTGGGTAGGAAGGAGAAAGCAGGGGGAGCTAAACACGATGGATCCAAGCTGAAGGATTGCATCATCATTACATATAACCTAAACATATTATTCATTATTAATTATATTATAGTCTTAGTTAAACTAAGGTGTAAACTAAGGAATGTAACTTTTGGAAGCAAATGACAGTAATTATTCTGTTTCCCTTCTGTCAAACTCGTTTCTAGGGTGTGAGGAGATTGGGGGCTTAGCCCAGACACATGTAGGGGTTCAGGGAGGTCCTCTGCTGATTTACTTTTATGTTTGAATGCTCAATTCTGATTGTTTTTAACCCATATGGCATTCTTTTTTATATTTGCATTATATTTTTTATATTTTACATATGCACGGTGTCCATTTAGCATTTGTAGCAAACCTCTAGAATATTCAGCATAAATAATACATTTAATACACGTGTAGGAGTATGTGATGTTTTCAAACTGAATTTTTACACCAAACATAATATAACATTATTATATTATGGAATTTATAAGGTTTAGTAGTTTAGTATACATACAGTGAATACGTTCAGTGATATGTGCGCACAAAGACCTGACAGAGATCAACAATGATTTTCGCTGTTATGTTAACAGAATAATATTAAGACTTTAACATTAACATTAAGACTACAACATTAAATATTGGATATAATGTTAGATATACTGTTAAAAATTATATCTGCATCTATACTCTCTAAACATTCAATGCTTGAGCCCCGGTTAAAAAAAACTTCAAGATGCCTCTGGTCAGAACTTAATCAGAAGTCACTACAGAAAATCAGCAGAAAATAGACAACAATATCCATTCTATCCATTTTTATTATTAAATGTGAAGACATCATCATAATAATTCCAGATTTTGTGAGACCCCGAGACCAAGTCCAAATGAGTTTGAGACCAAGATCAATTGTTTATTACTACTAGAGACCGGACTCAAGTACAACACTAGGACATGGATAACATAACGCTTGTTTTTTGCACAGTAACGTTTTTTAAGTGGAATTTGTGAATGTAACTGCATATTGTAGTGCTTGATAAAGGTTTGATAAAGTAATCCCTTGTCTATGTGGTTTCATCAGCTGTTGATGAATGACGGTTCTTGATGCAGTGCCGTCTGAGGGTCAGAGATCATGGAGTTTCAGTTTAGGTTTGCGGCTTTGACCTTTATGCACTGAAATTCTTCCATATTCCTTGAATCATTTAATGATATTATGCACTGTAGAGGGAGAAATAATGAAATCCCATCTTTGCTCCTCAAAGACTCAGCCTTTGTGGATACTACTTTTGTACCAAATCATGATTATAATCACCTGTTGACATCAGATTATTTTTTAACCTGATTACTAGAACTAACCTGCCCCTGACACAACCTTTTTTGGAATGTGTTGCAGGCCTGAAATGCAGGATTGGATGTCTATTAATAAATGAAATAAAAAAATAAAAAATTGAAATATCTCAGGTTAATACTGTCTGCAATGAAATAAAAGTCAAAGTACATGTAAGAAACACTGTAGTTTTTTAAATTTGCATTTTCCATACCGTCCCAATTTTTTCTTATTTGGGGTTGTAGTTTTCAGTTTATTATTAAAATAATGAGAAAATGATGCAAAAGAACTACTTAAAACTCATTCGTAATTTGAGACTAAGAAGGCTTTTGGTGTTTGTTAAATTAGCGTTGTTAAAGTTATGTCGTTCTT
Source organism: Ancistrus triradiatus (assembly GCA_025084515.1). Lineage (NCBI taxonomy): Eukaryota > Metazoa > Chordata > Actinopteri > Siluriformes > Loricariidae > Ancistrus > Ancistrus triradiatus. The sequence goes on along the minus strand of JAJAGP010004434.1, from coordinate 44,929 downwards.
AAAGTTGTTAGTAAATCACTAAGATTAATCGCTGTCAGGAAACACACCCCTTGTCCATAAGTGGTCGAGGCATCTTGACTTTCTGTCTGGACTTCTTCCTCCTCTGGGGTTACAAAGTCTCAGAGCTCAAGGGTTCCAGGACAGGGTCTGTCATGGACTAGAGAAAAGGAGGTACAAAAGTGGATGGGAGGGGTGATTCTAGGATCAGAGGTTTGGAGACCACTGAAACCATTCCCACACCGTTATTTTGTTTGTTTGTTAGGTTTTAACAAAAAAACAACAACATTTTAACATAATTTTGGACTTTCTGAGGTGGGGGAAACACTGTGACTGGAAAGACACCAACAAATCCGAGAAACTCCATTTGTCACTAACCCTTTGAGCCACAAAGACATCACTTGGGTCATACCATTTGTGAGCCAAGTGGGACTGTTGTATTTTTAATGTTAAAATATTATTCTTAAACCATATAGTTTTAACACTTTCAGCTTATCAGAGACAAGCTTTCATTTAAAAAATGATAAAAATTGTCTTTTTACTATTTTTAGGGGTGCTGGGACTCAACATAGCATGCATAAAATCATGCAGGTATGAGCCAGCAGCATCAAATATTGTTCATATCAACCATCACAATTGGGCAAAATATGATCTCAGTGATTTTGACTGTGCCAAACGAGCTGGTTTGAGTATTTCTAGAACTGCTGATCTCCTGAGATTTTCAGAAAAAATTTTCTAGAGTATAAAAACATCTAGTGAGTAGCAGTTCTGCAGAGGAAAATGCCTCACTGATGAGAGAAGTCAACAGAGAATGGCCAGACAAAATGTCAAATCTTGAGGCAGATCGCTTCAAAAGGGAGGCCCTTTCCAACATTAGTATAGTGTTTCTAAAGAGCTCGATGTGTGTATAGTAGACACCACAAATTTATATCCAAAAACCTGGGTATTTGTTTGGAGTTGACACTGCTAGAACAGAATTCACACTTCTATTCGCTCTCACCTGCATGTCTGTGTGCTGTTGACTTGTTCTCTCCTGTTCGCTGGTGCTTCCTGAACCTCAGCCTGCTGTGTCCCAAGCTGTGGCCCTCTTCCAGGGTTCGAGGCTTTTGGCAGAGCTGCTGCCACCTGAGCCTGTTGAGCTGCACTTATTCCCAGCTGTTCCATGTCTCTATTTGCTTTTTGCAAATCTTTCCATAGAGATTCGTAGGACTCTGACAAAGTGCGACTCTTGGATTCTAAACTGTCCAACTGTGTGATGAAAAGGGAGAGACAAGATTGTAAAACATGACAGATGGGTGACATGGAGGTGTATGGAATACAAATAAATGAATGCAGGGTCTTGTTAACATCACTGACAGTCTCACCTCACTGCGTGAACATAACTTAGTTATAGCAGACTGGAAAAACTCCTACCTCTTTCCTGCATGTTCCAATCACCTCACTTTCATAATTAAGGTTTACACACTTATAACACTTAAATATATCTGTCAATCAATGATGTCAGTATAATATTTCTTATAACTGCTTGCAAACAATATGCAAATGTGTCAGAGATACCACTGAAAACATGAATCTGAATCCTAAACTGTTATACACATGATAAACATTTCTTACTTTACAGAAATTCACATTAATTACAGTGGAACCTCGGAATTCGAACTTTATTTGGTCCAGAAGGCCATTCAAATTCGAATTTGTTCAAAGTTAGGATCAAATTTCCCCATAAGAAGCAAGTACACATTTGTATTTGTATGTGTGTGTCAGCAGACAGTTCTCCAGATTATTCCCTGCTATACAACAAAAATATGTTGAACTAAGGAGAGCTAAATTACCTCTGATGTCTCACCTCGTATTTATGGGAAAGTCGGTGTAGGTAAAGGCAAGAGGCCATTCAGAATGCCATCAACTACATCAATATACATTTAGCCAGTGCACAATTTTAAGATTAAATAGCACTGTAGGACTGTGTATTTATTTAAATGGGATGCATTTCCTTATTAAATCATTAATTTGTCTTCAGTAACCACTTATCCTGGAGAGAGTAACATCAGATCCAAAGCCTATCCTCGAAGAAAGGCAGGAATACATCTTTAATAGAGCATCAGTCACTCACTCACACCTAGGGCCAATTTAAACAAGCCAATCCAACTAACGGTATGTTTTTGGGATGTGACAGGAAACTGCACTATTAAAAGGAAAGCAGACAACCTGCAAACTCCACACAGACAATAATCAGAGGTAAGAACTCAGCCTAGGTCACTGGAGCTGTAGTTGTTACAAATACCTTGATAATACTGGGGATGAAAAAAGCATGTAGAGAAATAGATGGACTACAGTCTGTAATTGTAGAACTACAACATGCAGTGAGAACTCTTACCTCGGAGCCAAATGAGCTGCTTATTATACTTAAGCTCTCACTGCTTTTACTGATTGGTTATTTAGAAAACACAAAATCAGCTACTAACTTTTTCCTTTAGCTCATCTAGTTCCCTCAGCAGAAGGTCGATCTGACAAGAGAGCTCATCTTTCTGTTCTGCTGAGGATCCGTTTTTCTCCTGGCCATCTCCCTCCCTCATCTTCAGCTCTCTCAGATTATTTTGGAGCTGCTTTATCACCTCTTTGGCCTCCAAATACTGCACTTCGTAGTCTTGAGTCTCCTCGGAGTCAGTCTGTGTACTCTGATGGGCCTGTTCCTTCTTCATCATGCTCTGTGTGAGCTCCAGTAGCTGACTCTGTAGGTCCTCCACCTGCACAGTGAGCTGATGCTGCTGAGCCCGACTCTTATCTCGCTTCTTTGCTGTCACCTCCAGAAGCTCCATCAAATTGTCCTGTTGCTGCTGGGCCTCCTGCACATTTAGAGCAGAGTCCCTTTGGCCTCCAACTTCCTCCCCTGGCAGCACTGTAGCACAGGAACCTGGGCTTTCTTCACCTGAGGACTTCCTATTGTGCTCTGACTTTAATGTACTTGTGTCCAGTGATTTGTTCTCAATCACTGTTCTTATTCCACACTCTTTATTGGCTGCTGCTTCCTGGATAGACTCCAGGATTGATTTCCTCTTGACTGGAGGTAGATCTTGCTCTGTTTTTAATTTATCCTCTTTCTCAACTTCTTTGCTCCTCAACTCTTCTTTCTTCTTTTCTGCTTCCATTTTCACGGCCGGGTTTTGGCCAGTCTGAGTTGATATGTTGATGTGTCCTGTGGATTCAGAAGAGGAGGTCGATGTAGAAGTCTCCATGGGCACTACAGCATAGCACTCATTGGGTATTTCCGGCTCGTCTGCGTTCTCCACATGTTCTGTCTTCACCTTAGAAATGTCAATGTCTGAATTTCCCTGCTTGGGTCTGGGTGTGCTGCAACTCTCAATGATGACGATGTCATCATCATCTTTCGCACCATCGCAATCAGAAATAATCACGGTCGATGAGGATGTTGACGGCCTGTCCAGTATATTTCCATCCATACTTCTCATTCTCTTCACCAATTCATTCTCTCGGCCTGTGTTGAGGACTCTCTTAATCCTAAGCAGAAGAAGAACTGAAATTACTTTTAATTCCTGGTTATGTTTGTTCATGACAGAGATGGAGTGATAGAGTGATGCGAGTACCGTGATGGAGTGGAGAGAGAAGTCACAGGACTAATATCTGGAAGGTTATCAGATGCTCTGGTGCCTGTGAGGTTAACAAAAACACTGGTAGTTCTTGTAAGCAATAAATACAAAGAAATATGCAGACGATTCTCACCTGCATGCATGTGTGGAGCAAAGCTGGTTGTGGCTTGGGTGGATGACCTGGGTGAAGAACAGGTCTGTGGAATAGGAAAAAAAAAACATTTTACACAACTGCAGTTTTGCAATTCAGCAGACGCCCTTATCCAGAGGAATTTACAACTCATCTGATCTTAGATGGTGCAATCCAAGAAATGGCCCAATAGTGGCAGCCTGGCAATGCTGGGGACTTGAACCCTGGACCTGAAACTGTGTCTGTTACCCGCATCAGTCCTAAACGTAAACACTCTCAAAAAGTCTGTTTTAATAACCTCATTAGTATAAACACAGATGGCTCCCAAAGAAATAACAACATTAGACTAAAGCTAGGACTACTTAACATTAGATCACTTACAAACAAAGCAGTGATTGTAAATGAAATGATCACTGATAAACGCTTACACGCTCTCTGTCTCACTGAGACTTGGATTAGACCTGATGAATATTTAGCCTTAAATGAAGCCTCACCTCCTGGATACAATTTTTTACAAAGAGTTAGGTGTTACAACTAAATCCCATTACAAAGCTAATTCGTTTGAAATACTGATTCTTAATGTGACTGATATATCGTTATGGGAGTCAAAACCACACTCTTTTCGGCTTATCACTATTTACCGCCCTCGAGGTCCGTATTCAGAATTTCTTCAGGAATTTACTAACTTTCTTTCCTGCTTACTACTGTCAACAGATAAGGCTTTAATTGTAGGTGATTTCAATATTCACTTTTTTTTTATCAAAGTCTTTTTATTGAACAGTTTTTTAAAACACATACACAAGAAAAACCCCCCCCATGTAATCCCACCCCCTTATATGACTATTTTGCCGTAGAGCCAGAGCTAATGGTTCGATGGCTAAAGCAAATAGATGGGCAGCCTTGGCGTGTACCTCTTTGTAATGCAAAGTAAGAGGATTGTTCGCACGTACCGCAGCCATTGGGGAGGAGTACAGTGTCTTAATATAGGATATATATTTAGGACCAAACCCAAACTTTTTTAGGGTATAAAAAAAGATAGTCCCACTCCACCCTGTCAAAAGCTTTTTCAGCATCAAGAGACAATAAAATCTCTGGGGTGACAGGTGGGGAAGGGCTATACAGAATATTTAAGAGGCGTCTGATGTTGGAAAAAGAGTGCCTATTCTTCATAAAGCCTGTTTGATCTCCAGATATAATAGAAGGCAGAGATATCTCAAGACGACGTGCCAAGAGCTTAGCAAGGATCTTTACATCCGTATTCAAAAGTGACACTGGTCGATATGAACTACATTGAAGCAGGTTTTTATCCTTCTTTAAAATTAGTGAAATAGTTGCTTCGCACATGGTTGGGGGGAGAGACCGGAAAGCCAATGATTCCTAAAATACAGATAAAAGAAGTGGTGCAATTTGTTCCGAAAAAGATTTGAAGAATTCGGCCGGGAAGCTGTCTGGTCCAGGAGATTTGCCGTTTCGCATACTTCGAATAGATTCTATAATTTCCGTAATCGAGATGTCCTCCTCCAATTCTAGAACTAATTTTGAATCTACTCTTGGGATCTCAAAATTCCGAAAGAAATTATCGGGAGGTTGGGAAGTGTAAAGGGACAGATAGTAATGGTAAAAGCATGAATTTATTTTGGAGTGATCAGTGTGTTGTAGACCTTGTTCATCAATTACTGCAGATATATACTGACTAGCAGTCTTCTGTCGTAGTTGATGTGCAAGGATTTCTCCAGACTTCTCCCCGTGCTCATACGAGCTATGCCTGGATTTTAGAATAAGATTCTCTGCCTGGCGAGTCGAAATAAGGTCGAATTCTGTTTTCAGTATCAAGCATTGTTTGAGTATATCATCCGTGGGTGAGTGACTATACACTGTGTCCAATTTTAGAATATTCTCCGTCAGCTGCTTAAGACCCTCTGCTTCTGTTTTCTTACGCATTGCCGAGTATGAAATGATCTGACCCCTTACATATGCTTTCAAAGATTCCCATATTGTCGAAGCAGACACACCTGGAGTCTGATTTTGGGCAAGAAAAAATGTAATTTCCGATTTCATAAAATTTACGAACGATTCCTCTCATAGTAGCAAGGCGTTAAATCTCCATGGACGATGGAGAAAGAGTTTGATTGATTGAGCTGATTTTGATTTTTGTATTGTCGTAGGGGAGCTGCGATCCAATTGTGGAGACAATACACAGTTTATATCCCCCCCTAGTATGAGATGATGTGTATCCATGTTTGGTAATCTGGAAAATAGCTTTACAAAGAACATATTATCATCAATATTCGTAGCATAAACATTAGCTAAGATAATCGGAAATCCATATAGCTGTCCAACGACGATAACATAATGCCCTGTGGAATCTGAGTCAATGTGTGATGCCACAAAGGGTACATTCTTAGCTATCAGGATAGCTACCCCTCTCGCTCTAGAGCCATAATTAGAGTGAAATGCCTGTCCTATCCAGCCTCCCCTCAATCTAGACTGATCTCCCATACGAAGATAAGTCTCCTGAAGGAACGCGATATCAGTTTTAAGATTTTTAAGGTGTGAGAGCACTTTCCTACGCTTCACTGGGTGATTCAAGGATTTCACATTCCAGCTTAAAAAATTAACTGACCCTCCTTTAGGACCTCCCATGCCGCCGTACTATACATGAAATGTACCCGGGAATGACACTGCAGCTATGTTTCAAAACTCTCATAATGCCAAGCAGAAATAGTTTAACACAATTACCAACGTAATCAGTTGTACCCACAGGTCTGATAGCCCCCTGGACCTCGTCACCTAAACGAACATGGTGACTGCAACACCCCTCGCAACCCAAGTTACACATAACGTGTTAGAAGTGGGGAATGACTTAGTGTCCAGCGTTGAGCTCCTGCCCAACCAAATGAAATTAAAAAGATAAAGACATTGCACTCAGTAGTCACATTACCTTTCACTGGCCTTATTGCAGCATGTAAAAGCTCCATTGAACATAATAAACTGTACTACCTGCTTCGAGTCCTTACTGCAAGTAACTTTACCGGAAAGACAAAACATTTAAGTTGAGCCACGCAGAGTTACATTAAGTTGTGGAAATAGTTTTCGCATAGTCCATCGCTTTCTCTGGATCCAGAAACTCCTTAGACTCTCCGTTAAACAAGATGCGCAGCCGTGCCGGGAACAGTATCCCATAGCGAACATCACGCCGGCTTCGTAAAAGGTTCCTAACATCATTGAAAGCTGCGCGGGCCTTAGCAACCTTCGCAGTGTAGTCCGGAAAGATGGCAATCTGATCTCCCTTGTAACGGAGCGGCTCGCTCTCTCGTGCTCGGCGCAGCACATCCACACAGTCCTGGTAGTAGTGGAGATTGGCGACAATAACCCGTGGCTTTCCGTTAGACTTTCGTGTCGTCAAGCCTCTTTGTGATCGGTCAACTAGAATGTCCTTTTCCAGGTGTAACACTTCTTTCAGAAGTTTAGAGACTGCGGTAGTTGAGCTTGACCCATGATCTTCCTTAACACCCACGATGCGGATATTGCATCTCCGCATTCTCCCCTCCATATCCTCACATCTCTCCTTCAAAGCGGATATTTCAGTCTGAAGCCCAGCCACTGTGGACTGCAATACCGTTACCTCGGCTGAGCACGACGAGAGCCTCTCTTCCACGCCACTGATAGTCTTCCCCATAGCCTCCATTTCCGTGCGGATAGCCGTTGTGTTGTTCACAATTTCGGACTTCAGGTCCTTTAGTTCGTTTTTAAGAGAACTGAAATCTTCGGCAAATATATTCTTCAGCTCCGACTTAATCACAGCCGAGATGTCCGTTTTTAACGAGGCAAGGATATCTGCTTTCAAGGCCTCGGTGTCCATTGTCGTCTTTGGCCGTGTGCCAGGTGGTGAATCGGACGTGGGGGTTTTAGGCCTACTACTCGCAGTACCGTCGTACTTGAACTTTCGGAGACCAGTGGCCATAGATGAGATATTTGTTATTCGTACTGGCTCCGGGTTAGTCTTTTCCACTTTCAAACGCCGATTATACAGTATATAGGGCAATAAAACTTACTTTTTAAAAGAAAGTTAGGCAGAAGCCCCTCGACGTGCATCCTACTCCATTGCCGGCTCACTAACGCACCCCTTCAATATTCACTTTGACAATGAGCAGGATCCACTTAAAATTGCTTTCGAGTACATCTTTGAATCCATGCGTATCACTCAGAATGTGATGGGACCAACCCACCGCTGTAATCATACTTTAGATCTAATATTAACATTTGGTATCAATATAGACACCCTTGATGTTTTCCCGTAAAGTGATTTGATTTCAGATCACTATCTTTTAGTATTTGACCTATCTCTAATAAATAAAATCCATCTGCCTCGTTATCACACCAAGCGAACTATCACATCTGCTACTCCAGCTGCGTTTATTAAAAACCTACCAGACTTGAAATTTAATACCCCTATGGAGATCAATCATCTTGAGTGTGTAAATGACCAATTAGAATGTGTGCTTCGCTCAACCTTGGACACGATTGCTCCTGCTAGGGTCAAACGCATTAGAGAAAAAAGGCTAGCACCATGGTATAATGACCACACCTGTACCTTAAAGCAAAGAACACGGCATCTAGAGCGCAAGTGGAGACATAGTAAATTGGAGGTGTTTAAGATTGCTTGGAAAGATGGCATGGCAGAGTATAGGCATGCTCTTACTAAAGCTAAAGCTGCATATTTCGCCTCAATCATAGAGAAAAATAAGAATAATCCTAGATTTCTCTAATACAGTCTCCAAATTAACAAAAAACCCTACAGAAAGTGATTCTCCCGTTCTGTGTAATTTTAACAGAAATGCTTTCATGACTTTCTTTAATGATAAGATAGAAAACATTAGGCATAAAACTCGATGCTCATCACATCACCAAACTATTCAGCAACCTTCCAGATGCAGCACTAGTGAGGACATCTGTTTAATTAGCTGTAATCCAAGAGTAGAATCTTTTACCCCAATTACTAATACTGAACTATCCGCACTGATCAGCTCGTCTATGTAACGCCGGCTGTCGGATTTAGGAGACACACGCTGGGAGCGGATCTGAACCTCAGGTGGAGTTTATTTACAAATGAAACGGATAACAGAACTTACAACGGAACTTATAATGGACTAAGTGACAAACGAACAGGAAAACCTGACAGACTGATCACGCGAACGAACGGAAAGAAACGGTAAGTAGGGCGATAACAGGAGGCTTGAATAGAAGTGCATGGAACGCGATAGAGATGTAGCAAGATCGATACGGCTGGCTAGGATAGGAAAATGATCTAGGAAGCGGTTCGATCGGACTCGAGATACGGGATATCATACCGGACATGGAAGGCTTAGATACGTGATAGAACGAGAGGGCTTATGACGTGGTAGGGACCACGAGACTCAGCGGTGAGGATGTGAAAGGAGACGGTATTTATAGTGAGTTGGAAAGTGCTGGAAGACAAGAGGCGGGTGCAGATGATGTCAGGTGATCAAAGGAGGAGGTGAGAGAAACCAGTGGAAAGTGGAAGAAGGTGGGCGTGGTGCGCAGGTGCACAGCAGGTGTGACAGTTTAAGTCATCAACATGTGTATTAGATCCAATTCCTACACGTTTACTCAAAGAAGTAATACCTAGTATTATAGAGCCACTGTTAGTTATTTTAAATTCATCCCTTATCTTTGGTTATGTGCCCAAATCCTTTAAGTCTGCCGTTATCAAACCACTGATTAAAAAAGTCAATCTTGACCCTGGTGGTATATCTAATTATAGACCAATTTCAAATTTACCGTTTCTTTCCAAAATCTTAGAAAAATCTGTCTATCAGCAGCTCAGCAGTTACCTCCAAAGGAATGGTATTTATGAAACATTTCAGTCTGGGTTCAGGCCCCATCATACTACTGAAACAGCATTAATTAGGGTACTAAATGACTTGTTAATGTCCTCAGATAATGGATATGTTTCTTTTCTTGTTCTGTTAGATATAAGTGCAGCATTTGACACTATAGATCATGATGTTTTACTAAACAGTCTAGAAAATACTGTAGGTATTAAGGGATTAGCACTTTCTTGGTTTAAATCCTACTTAACCGACCGGTACCAGTTTGTTCATATAAATAATCTAAGGTCTAAGCTCTCAAAAGTGAAGTATGGAGTGCTTTATTCTCTCTGTACATGCTGCCACTAGACTCAGTTATTTGTAAACGTGGCATTAGTTTCCACTGCTATACAGATGATACACAGCTGTACATATCAGCCAAACCTAATGACAGCCTTACAATCAACAAAATTGAGGATTGTGTAAAGGAAATAAAAGATTGGATGTTATTTAATTTTCTCTTACTTAACTCAGATAAAACCGAGGTGCTATTAGTGGGACCCAAGGCTGTGAGAGCAGGTTAGCTACATCTTAGTCCTAAAGGTCTAGATGGCTGTCCAGTGATTGCCCAGTCCATCTGTAAAAAACTTAGGTGTGTCACATTTTGAGTCACTACTCTCTCCTTGAATTGATGCACACATTAGCAGCATCACTAAAATTGCTTTCCTTTCGATTACGTAATACGGCTAAACTTAGAACATATCCTCTCTTTTAATGATGCAGGAGAGAACTGGTTCAGGCATTATAACCTCAAGGTTGGGATTACTGTAATGCCCTTACTTACTGGATGCTGGCTAGCTACATCCATAACATAAACTTCAGTTAGTTCAGAATGCAGCCCCGCCCGCGTGCTAACTCGAACAGAAAATTTGATCATATCACTCCTGTTCTATCATCACTGCACTGGTTACCAGTAAAATTCCGCATTTGATTTACAAAATACTTCTTTTAAACTTATAAAGCTCTACATGGCCTGGCCCCACATTATCTGAGTGCTACCTCGTAAGAGTTTTATTACAATCCAACCTCGTCTACTTCATTCGCAGGGTGCCAAGGACTTTTTTTCGAGTTTCCTACGAATTAAAAAAGTCACAGCAGGGGGAAGGCTTTCTCATACATGGCCCCCCAACTATGGAATAAACTACCCACTTTCGTTCGAGACTCAGACACTCTCCAAAATTTTAAGTCTAGACTAAAGACATACTTATTTATGTAGGCTTTTGACTACATTTAGACTGGGATGCATGGCTCGGGTTACTAGGGCCGGAGTCTGGAGTCATGTCTGGCCTGCCTGCCTTGTCCATTAGCCGGTAGGGTTGGGTGGCTGAGCTGGGCTTCTGTCCTCGTGATCTTGACTTGTGCATCCTTGCCTTAGACTAAAAGCAGAGCTGGGGGTTCATAGTCAAAGAGTCTTATGGTGATCAGAGACATTGAGCTGCTGTCTTCTGCCTCCCATGGGGTTGCCGATGTCTCATGTGATCCCTCTTGGCTGTGCTACCTACCAGTTCTCCTCTTTCTAGCTATGCTGCTATAGACATGGCATCAGTGATTGTTAATAGACACTGTGCTCTTAATCAATAACTAAATGCATTTACTGTTTTCTCTCTGAGCAGTGTTCCTATACCAGTTCCAGCCACACACATGATGTTCATCCACTTCAGCTTCACTCAAGGTGCTTCCGTCATAAGCTCCAGCCCCATCATACCCAGGCCACACCAGAGGGCAGTAACCCTCACCTTCCTCCAGTTGGCTGGGATCGAAGTGCCGCCAACAACATTCCTGCTTAGACTCAGGATTTTATTTGAACTATGACTCCATGACTTTAGTTTCATTCTTAGATGTATCATCTACGCCGCCCAAGGAGGTTGGGTCCCTTTTTGAGTCTTGGTCCTCCCAAGGTTTCTTCCTCATAACACTTAGGGAGTTTTTCCATCTCTGCACTGGCCATTTTACTTCAGCTGAATAACAGTGTGCAACAACCCACATACCCACTTCTACATCATCCTACACCACCGTGCCCTTGAGCAAAACCCTTAATCTTAACTGCTCAACTCAGTTAATTCCACATTAATTTAAAGACAATGGAGACTCAGTGGTTAAGACACTGCACCTGTGATTGATGGTTCAGGATTCAAATCCTAGCTGCAACTCAGACCAAGTCAAACTGCAACCATTGTCCCTTGAGCAAGGCCATTAAATGAAATGCATCCTGCCTCTTCTCTAACCAAGAAGTCGCTCTGGATAAATTAGCAAAGTTCTGTAAATGTATATGTGCCAAACACTAAAGGTTTTTGCAAACTTATGAGTAACCTTTGTGTAATCATTTTCTTATAGATGATATTGAACTTAGAACCAAATTACAAAGTTTTGCTGAACTGGTTTTTCAACAAATAAAGATCACCTGCTGTCTGCTCTTCTTCTGCAGCTTCTGTTTTTTCTCACTACAGCAAAAACACACAAACATCACATTAATCATGTATTACAATCCACATGTCTTAAACACTGCACCAGTTACTCACTGCTGTTTGTAGGTTTTTTGGTATCTGGGCTCTTCATCAGAATCCTGCTGTTCCTCTTCAACTGAACAACTCCTGATAAGATTGGGTGTTCGTGTGAGCTTGTGTGAGCACATACACACAAAACAGATGTAAACAAACACACAGATAACTGCAAACCACACCTGAACCGGGGGTCAGAGTTTAAGCAACAGAACCACTCCACGTCAGTCAGAAGGTTGGTTTTGATTGCATCTGGAAGCTTCCTCCACTTCAGGCATTCATCACACTGGATCCAGTTCTGATCTGGGACCTTTCTGTAAGGCACATGCACAAAAATTTAGGTCTCTATCATATATATATATATATATATATATATATATATATATATATATATATATATATGATCGTGAGATGTGCCACAGCACTCTCTGGCCTCCCTTGACAGATGGGTCAGCGGGCAGTGGGGGGAGTAAGGCGTTACCAACCGTGGCTTCTCAACGTAACCAGGGTTAGAACTCACAATGTTCTGAAAAGTCCAAAACCTTCACTGAGCCACCACTGACCTACCAGCATCTGTGTCTTGAGACTCCATGAACATTATGCACCTGATAGCAGCAGTAGTGTCTACACTACATATACATATGGTGTCTACATATTTTTGGTCTTGTACAGTCTGTTCATAATTATTATGCAAGTGCTAATTTTAATATCTGTGAAATACATAAAGAAAATGTTAAACGTTAAAAAAAGTTAATTTCGTTGATATAAGTGTTAGGGTCCTACCCTCTAACCAATGACAGGGGCCGACATCGGTTCTCCGTCGGTGTGCGTTGGGTTAATTCAGTGGAAACCCACACGTCCATCCCGGGTTCGATCCTCAGCCACTGAAGCTGTTTTCTTTGTTGTTTTATGTGCTTGCCTTGGAGCTAATTGCAACTGGGTCATAAAATAAACGTTACATTTTTGTTTCCACGGTTTGCCGGGTTTTTATGATGGCGAACCGTGGAAACAAAAATATAAAAATAAGTTTTTATTACAACCCAACTGCAGTTAGCTCCAGATGGAAATTGTGAACCGCAAAGTAAACAAATAAAAGAAACCAAGTAAGGAAACTTATAACAATAAGTTACTTTTTTATGTTGTTTTGATATTTTTGTCTGATATGTTTGTCTCTTAGTTTATTTACAAAACTCAAGGACAACAGAAAAACCACAATTTACAATGTACAATTACTATGCTAGGTAATACATAACAAAAAAAGTGGAAATTCAGAAAAATGTACATTAAGTTATGCAAATTACATAAAAATTAGACTTTCAACAAGATGAAAATATTTCCCAAATCCAATACAGTATGTAATGTTCAAATATAACATTATATTTGCCAATGTTTGATCCTTTCATTTCAATAACTGTCAAACGTTTCTGATATACAGAACTGGTGTGTTTTTTAGGGGTCTGCTGGTACTGTTTGCAGCATCACTGATTGTGTTTCAGACAGCATCTTTGGACTGGTACTGACCTCCACCTGAATAAACTTTGTCAAAGTCAAAAGTCAAAGTTAACTTTATTGCCAACAGCTACAATATGTGCAAGACATAAAGAGGATTGAAATTCCGTTACTCTCAGACCCATGGTGCACCAATAAACATTAAACATTTAGGTAAAAACATCAAGTCTCCAATGGCTAAAATACAATAACAATACTAAATAAATTATAACTACAGCACTATGCATTTATAGAGATAAAACAATTCTCACATTGGGATCTGAAGTAGTGATTGAGTGTATGTATAAAGTCCCTGATGTTGAAGTAAAGTGACATATGCAGTGGGTTAAGGCTAGTGCAAATAAATCAACAGTAGTGCAAATGTAAACAGTAGTGCAAAATGAATGAGCATATCGATTTGTAAACTGATGAGTGCATAAGCAGAACGTAGTGATGCAGAGTCCGGTATTGAGTTCAGTATGAGTTTTTGTGTATGTGTGATTGAGATTGTTTATTAAGCGGGTAAGAGATGCAAAGGAGGCAGAGCAGGGAGAGAGTTGAGAATCCTGACTGCCTGATGAACAGAGCTGTCCCTCAGTCTGTTGGTTCTAGCCCAGAGACTCTGCAGTCTCCTCCCTGATGGAAGCAGTCTGAAGTAGCCGTGTAGTGGGTGTGTAGGATCAGCCGCCATGCAGAGGGCTTTCCGAGTGAGACGGGCACTGTGTAGGTCATGGAGCGAGGGGAAAGAGGTGCCGATGATCTTCTCAACTGCTCTCACGATGCGCTGGAGGGTCTTGCGGCAGGACGCAGAACAGGCGCCGTACCACACCGTGATGCAGCTGGTTAAGATGCTCTCGATGGCACCCCTGTAAAAGGTGCACATGATGGGGGTTGTTGCTCTAGCTCTTCTCAGCTTGCGGAGAAAGTAGAGGCACTGGTGAGCCTTCTTTGCCAGTGCCGCTGTGTTGGTGCTCCAGGACAGGTCCTCTGAGAAATGCACTTCTAGAAACGTTGTGCTGCTCACCCTCTCCACAGCAGTACCGTTAATGGTGAGAGGAGCATGCTGACCGTGAGTCTTCCTGAAGTCCACAATAATCTCCTTTGTCTTATCCACATTCAGAGAGAGATTGTTGTGTTTGCACCAAAGGGCCAGGCGGCTCACCTCGTTCCTGTAGTCTGTCTCATCGTTGTTGCTGATGAGACCCACCACAGTCGTGTCGTCCGCAAACTTGAAGAAGTAGTTGGAGCTGTATGATGGTATGCAGTCATGTGTCAGAAGGGTGAATAGTAGAGGGCTCAGCACACATCCTTGGGGAGCCCCTGTGTTCAGCGTGATGGTGCTGTATGTGTCCCTGCCGACTTGTACTGGCTGCGGTCTCCCGGTCAGGAAGTCTAACAGCCAGTTGCATAATGAGGTGTTCAGCCCCAGACTGACCAGTTTGAGAATGAGCTGCTGTGGGATGATGGTGTTGAATGCCGAGTGGAAGTCAATGAACAGCATTCTAACATAAGAGTCTTTGGTGTCTAGATGTGTGAGGGCTGTGTGGAGGGCAGTGGAGATGGCATCATCAGTTGAACGATTTGGCCGATATGCAAACTGGAAGGGGTCCAGAGGTGCAGGAAGAATGGACTTGATATTTTTCATGACTAGCCGTTCGAAGCACTTCATCAGTATGGGGGTGAGTGCCACTGGGCGGTAGTCATTTAGACAGGAGGGCCTTCTTTTGAACAGGGATGATGGTGGTAGCTTTGAAGCAGGTGGGGACGATGGCCTGGCTCAGGGAGATGTTGAAGATATCCATAAAGACAGCTGTGAGTTCCCCTGCACAGTCCCTCAGCACACGACCTGGAATGTTATCTGGTGCTTTTCGGTTGTTTATCCTGCTGAATGACTGCCTCACACTGTCCGGGGACAGCTTCAGCATGTGGTCGCTGGGAGGAGGAGTGAGTTTCTGTGCAGGTACGTTGTTGAGTGCATCAAACCAAGCAAAGAAGACGTTCAGCTCATTCAGCGTGGAGGTGGTGCTGACACAGGTCTGTGGACCTGGATTGTAGTCTGTGATGGTCTGTATTCCCCTCCACAGACTCCGAGTATCTCTGCTGTCGCTGAAGCGATGAGCTATCTTCCTGGAGTACTGTTTCTTAGCCTTCCTGATGCCATGGGACAGGTTGTTTCTGGCTGTCCTCAGGCTCACCTGATCTCCTGCTTTGAAGGCGTTGTTCCTGGCTCGCAGGAGCCTGTAGAACTCTTCCGTCAGCCATGGCTTCTGGTTTGCCAAAATAGTGATGGTCTTGAGGTCAGTTACATCATCAACACACTTAGTGATGTATGAACAGACAGTATCTGAGTACTCCTGGAGATCTGTTATGTTGTTGTTGGTAGCAGCTTCTTTAAACATATTCCAATCTGTGGTGTTGAAACAGTCCTGAAGTGCCTCTGACGACCCCTCCGGCCACACTCGTACCTGCTTGCAAACCGGTTTGGTGACTTTACCCAGGGGTCTGTATGCAGGCATTAGCATGACACTGGTGTGATCTGAGGTGCCAATGTGGGGGAGGGGAAGTGCCTTGTAAGCTCCACTCATGGTGGAGTAGACTTGGTCCAATGTATGGTTTCCCCTTGTTGGAAAGTCTATGTGTTTGAACATCTTTGGAAACACACTCCTTGGATCTGCATGGTTGAAATCACCAGCCAAGATGAGAAAAACATCAGGGTGGGATGTTTGCTGCTCGCTAATGTGCAGAAACAGGTCATTTAGTGCCTCATTTCTATACTTGATGCTGGAGATCGGAGGTATCTAAACAGCGACGATTATAACAGCTGTAAATTCCCTTGGTAAATAGAATGGTCGGCCCTTAATAACCATGAACTCCACTAGCGGTGAGCAGTGTTTTGTATACCACAGCAGCATCATTGATGTATACACAGAGCCCACCACCGCGGGTCTTACCTCCTTCAGTGAGGGCTCTGTCCGCTCGGTAGCATGTTAGCCGCTCAAGCTGGATAGCGTGATCCGGAACATTATCGGTAAGCCATGTTTCCGTGGCTGTGTTGAACGTAACACGCGTATGTAGTCCAGTTTATTGTCCAGAGAGCGTACGTTAGTCAAAAGCATGGATGGAATTGCCGGCTTGTATGGGCTGACCGCTAGCCTAGTTCGGATACCTCCACGCTTACCCCGCTTCTGCTTCCTGTCGCGCCGCTTGTGACGCTTCCACTGTGGGCGAAATGTAGGAGTGGGGGTCGGCGATGATGCCGGCTTCCTGAGCAAGCCGCAGTCTCGCAGCTCTTCTTTGAGTTCGTTGCTTATATCTAGGATAGTGGATTTTCCGATATCAAGCATGAACTCACGACTATGCTTGCAGTTCAAAACATGTAGACAAGACGAAGACATACCAACACACTGTGACTCGCAGCACAAAAAACAACAAAACACCATTTTGTCGGGAGAGAGAGAAGTCAAGCGTGTGCACGCCCGGCCATCTTAGTCTGCTGCTTGAGACTAGCCCCAAAATTTTTATTATGATTTAAGTCAGATGAGAAAGCAGGCCTCTCCATGATCTGGATCTTGAACCATTCACGAATATAGTGGGAAGAATGAGATGGGGCATTGTCTTGCATGAACATGAGTGTTTTCCCTATTCTTGCACCACGCAAGAATGCCTGACCCTTCCTGACCCTGCCATCACAGCAATAACTGTTGCTAAAACAAGGTGCAGTAACCCTCTGAGTTCAATTTCACTCCACCTTGCACACAAAAAGGGTAAATAAGTTTATCACCAATTATACCTGCCCAGAACACCAGACACCAGAGCCACATTGGAGCAGAATGGCTATTCACAACGCAGCCACTAGCCCATCTATCTGGTCCATGTAATGTTGAACAGCACTCGTCATTAAATATCTTGAATGGATTTTTTAGCCCATTTTATTCTCATTTCTCTATATTTTGTTAATTTGGGGCCCTGTGTGATCATGTTGAATGAACTTGGATATTTCCAGCTGAAGTGATATAGCTTTCATTATCTTCTTCTTTTCCTCTGCTGTAAGATCTCTTTTTGCCCATTTTTAAGCTTTGTTTACTAACGACCACCAAAAACTACTATATGCAAGCAATAATGGCTTAGTTTGCTAAAACAGCAAATTTAGGAACACACTGTATAGTTCATTGTGACGTGTGTTTACCATGTTTGGTGCGTGTATTCATACTCACACATGATTCTCTACAGGTTCCTTGCTTTTTGTTTTTTTCTGGAGTCTGTGCCGGATTTCGTTCCAGTAATCCTCAAGCTTTTTATTTAAATTCTGCATGGTATTTCTGCACAGACACAGAATAAGATCTATAACTGCACAACATACATAATCACACAAATTTCTAGTTGCTGTAATGTGGTACAAAAGACATGTGAAAAAGATATTTAGTATCAGTAGACTGGTTGGATGACCAGTGTCATTACAGGACTGCGGCTGACCTCACTGGAAGCAATAACTTGATGGTATGCTTGGAGAACATTTGGAGCCATTCTGTCCATCCCCTGGCAATTTGCAGCCAAAAAAGTACCAAGTACAACCCCAAATCAGAAAAAGTTGGAACAGTATGGAAAATGCAGTTTACAAAAATTTGCAGTGTTTCTTACATTCACTTTTATTTCATTGCAGACAGTACGAACATGAGATAATTCATGTTTTTTCCAGTCAACTTAATTTAATTTGTTAATAAACATCCATTCCTGCATTTCAGGCCTGTAACACATACCAAAAAAACTTGGGACAGGGGCAACTGAAGTGTAATAATGATTAAATAAAAACTAAATAATGATGTAATTTGCAAACAGGTGATGTCAACAGGTGATTATAATCATGATTTGGAACAAAAGCAGTATCCACAATGGCTCAGTTTTTGAGGAGCAAAGATGGGCAGAGGATCTCAGGATTTGTTTATCAACAAGTGCCTGAAAGAATTATTGCAATGTTTAAAAACAGTGTTCTTTAAAGAAAGATTGTAAGCGATTTACATAATTCAGTCCTAACTTTTTTTTTTTTTTTGTATTGTTGAATAATGCATGAATTTCACTGGAAAAGATGTCGTCTTGAAGGCAGCTTATGTTGCTCTAAAATTTCAATGTATTTTTCTGCACTTAATGCTACATCACAGAAGTGTAAATGACCTTTACCAAGGGCACTGACCAAACTCCTTTTGGACTTCCTTTTGGAGCTACAGATTCCTTGAATTGTTTAATGATATTATACACTGTCTTATACACTGTAGGGGAAGAATTATGTAAATCCCTTCCAATATTTCTTTGAGGAACATTGTTTTTAACCATTTCATTAATTTTCCTCACACATTTATTGATAAACTGGAGATCCTCTGCCCATCTTTGCTCCTCAAAAACTCCTGGATGCTGCTTTTGTACCAAATCATGATTATAATTACCTCTTGACATCACATCATTATTTAGGTTTTTTTTACCTCATTACTAGACCCGGACACAAACCCGCAAGTGGCCAAAAGTATTGTGTCTTAAACCCTCATGTGCCCAAAAGTACTGGGACATCCACAAGTACTGGATCATAAACCTGGATGTGGCCAAAAGTACAGTGTAACAGCTTTACAGCCGTTCTGACCTTAATAGAGTATGGATTATAGAGAATATAGGTTTTTGCAATGGGTCAGGGACATATCGTTATCATCATTATTTATTATTTTCTTTGTTGGTTTTTGTTGTTTATATCTGGTTAGTGTAAGAGGCATGGTGAAAAAGGCGGGATGGTTGGTTGATGTAACTCATGTTAATGCTCTTTGGTCTTTAATATAATACTAATGCTGCAGTTATAATGAACTTTTGTGTGACTTGTATTTGTTGTGGGGAGTGATAGAGTAAGAAATAGCCAAGTAGCAGTTCCCGAAGTTTGTATAGTTCCTGTAACAAGATTTGTAACCAGGAGTGATACGCATGTGCCCAAAAGTACTGGGACATGAACATGCATGTGCTCAAAAGTATTGGGACACAAATCCACACATGGCAAAAAGTACTGGGTCACAAACCCACAAGTGCCAAAAAGTATTGGAACACAAAGCCACACATGGTCAAATTTATTGGCTCATAAACCCACATGTGGTCAAAAATACTGGAACACAAACCTGCATGGGCCCAAAAGTGTTGGGACATAAACCCACATGTTCCCAAAAGTACTGGGACACAAACCCACATGTAGCCAAAAGTACCTGCCACATTTCAAGCACTGTTGTTGTTCCTTCAGGAAATGCAGATCTAGGTTTTTTTTGTGCTGCGGATGGTAAAATCCACAAATTCAGAACCCACATACATGGAGAGCCGACTGTATCAATCTTTCTGTCTAGCTACAGTGGTGCTTGTGAGTTTGTGAACTCTTCAGGATGTTCTATATTTCTGTATAAATGTGACCTGAAATATCATCATATTTATGAACAAATCCTACAAGTGGATAAAATACAACGGAATTAAACAAGATCAAAATATTATACTTGGTCATCAATTTATTGAGGAAAATGCTCCAATATTACATACCTGTGTGTGGCAAAAGTATGTGAACCTTTCTTTCAGTATTTGGTGTGTCCTCCCTGTGCAGCAATAACTGTAACTAAATATTGCTGTTAACTGTTAATCAATCCTGAAAATAAACTTAGAGGAATTTTAGCTTATTCCTTCATACAGAACAGCTTCAACTCTGGGATGTTGGTGGATTTCGTATGGAGTGAGATCACTATCTTAATACGAGAGTGCAAAATAAAAAATCGAGGGTGCAAAATAAAAAAACAAGAGCGCAAAATCACTTTAAATCGAGCAAAAACAAGAACTGTACGCTTCCAACACGGCAGCGCGTTTCAGTTCTGTGCTCGTTTCAGTTCTGTGCTCGTTTCAGTTCTGTTCGCGTTTCAGTTCTGTTCGCGTTTCAGTTCTGTGCTCGTTTCAGTTCTGTGCGAGTTTAGTAGATGAAAACCGGAAATACATCAGAGGTCAAGGCTTGGTAGATCATTACTGAAACTATCGATTGCAAGATGTCGCTAAAGGAAATCAGCAGGAAGGAATAATATAGAGAATAATATAAAATGCAGCAAAGAAGATACTAAAAGCATTATTAAAGCTAAAATGAAGGATAAATGGCAAAATCTATGGGCACAGAACAGACTGGAAAACAGTTTTATAATATTAAAAGTAAAGTTGGAAAGGGCAGGCATACAAACTGAAGTAAGCAAGAAGAGAGCATATTATCAAGAATGCAATCTGGACATACAGGGTTAAACAGCAGCTTGTTTTAATGAAGAAACATATTGAGGGCAACTGTGAATATTGTAATAATCAAGAAACTGTAAAACACGTCATTCTTCATTGTCCTAAATATTATCAAGCCAGACAGTGATTAATGTCACATCTTGAGGGAAATCAAATTAGACTGAAATTACATGACATTGTCAGGGTTCGGGATCGGACCCTTAAAGAAACGAATGTTAGGACACAGGCACAAGGAACTCCCTAAGGAAGCCAATAAATAATATAACTTAGGCGCAGGCTTGGGAACACAACGTGTTAGAACCAGCCAACCAGGGATTCGATCACCGGACCTCTTGCGTCTGGGACGGGAATTTAACGTGTTTGCCACCCAGTCAGACAACTGACACTAGGGGGCAAACGGGTTAAGGAACGTCAGAAGCAAGCGCTGCCCACAGCGGACTCAGAATAAAATAGGAGTATTTAACGGGGTGGGAGCGCAAAAGAAATAAAGAAAGCAAATGCATGGGGGAAGAAACCCCGTGAGGCTGGGTCTTACCAGTGAGAAAAGGCAACCGCGCTGAAAGCGGAGTATTCTGCCTGACGCAGAGCTCAGCATGTGTGCGGCCAGCAACCGACAGAGGAGGGGGGACACCTGAGCGAGTGGGGGAGAATGACGCGCATGCGCCGCCGAGCGTAGCGCAGAAAGGGGAAAGTTACCGAACAGCCGCGCCGTGCCGCGGAAGAAAGACGACGCGGGAGAACGGAACTTAATGTTCCGAAGAGCAGGGAATTCCCTTCGCGAAAGGGATAGCGAACGGGGAGTAACAGTAATTTCAGCAAGTTGCACCGTCGGCGAGAAAAGACCGGGGAACGGTGCTTGGAGCCGGGATGAGCTATGGCTAGCGGAAGCAGGAGGACCGCGGAGCTAAGCCTACGCTAACCGACTAAAGCCCTACCGTACCTCAAGCCTTGCAGCTTTACTCCACTTGCTCTCTTCAAAAAACGAGTTACCTTCTGACCCTGGGGGAACCGTGGTCCAACCGGGCGATAAGAGGTTAGTGGCGATAACTCGGGGGGAAGTGGAAATGAGGGCTGTTACAGTGCCCAAACACACGGCATGCAAAAGTGGTAACTAGAGTCGCGGACAACGTGTTGGTCTGTGAGGGTGCGACGGCGAGGGCTGCTTAGGGCCGATTAATATAGGCAGGAATTCAGGTGTTGTCAATAACGTTAGTCCGCGCCCTGCGCGGATGCAGTGTGCGAGACGGAACCGGGATGCCGGTCTCGGGACATGAGGTGCACCCCTGCTGGCTACCCATCCCGAGATATGGCGGCTGAGCCCTAATAGACATATATCAAAAGTTTGGGCACTGCTTATCAAACGTTTGCTGATTTTCTAAGTGAAAATAAGCTAACCTAACCTCTACATGAAACAATAGTATGGCATATTTCTACAAATGTTTAATGCACAGTATTTATTTACTGAATTTAACATGTTGGAAGAACATAATATAAACATCTGCAGATCAGGATACCCTGTCAGGCAGTACTTGGCAACTCCTGGACAGAAACTACAGGAAATCAATAGGTGCCCAAATCTTTGCACTTGCAGCATTTTATGTTATTTTCTCCCAGTATGTTAAATTCAGCAAATCAGTGATGGTATTACATTACAATTTAGACCTGTTTTCATTTTGAATTTAGAACGATGTTCCCAAATGTCAGGCCTAGTGTGTGAACATGTGATTTGATGTAAAGATGTCAGAAATAACTATGCATTCTCAATAGATATAAGGTATTTGAGATAATGTATAGCTCTGTTGATTTCTGGAAGCTGTGCAGAGAACTGGCTGGCCATCATGGTATGGTCCTTCTTTTGAATTAATTTCCCAGTTTAGTTTTAATATTATAAAACTGTCTTCAAGTCTGTTCTGTGCCCATAGATTTTGCCATTTATACTTCATTTTAGCTTTAATAATGCTTTTAGTATCTTCTTTACTGCATTTTATATTAATCTCTATACTGTTCTTTCCTGCCAATTTCCTTTAGCGACATCTTGCAATTGATAGTTTCAGTAATGATCTACCAAGCCTTGACCTCTGATGTATTTCCGGTTTTTATCTACGAAACGCGCACGAACTGAAACGAGCACAGAACTGAAATGCGCTGTCACATTGGAAGCGTACAGTTCTTGTTTTTGCTTGATTTAAAGTGATTTTGCGCTCTCGTTTTAAAGATCTCACTCCATAATCTCCTCTCAGGAACTGCTTCCACAACACTTCCATTGTATTAAGGTCAGAACTTTAACTTGATGATTCCAAAATATTCACAATTCTATGGCAGTATGACGTGTGCTTTGGCTTTTTATCTTGCTGCATGGCCCATATGCTCTTCAGGTTCAGTTAACAGTCAGATTTTTGACATTTTTCTTTACAATTTGCGGGCGGCATGGTGGCTCGGTGGGTAGCATCGCCTCACAGCAAGAAGGTCCTGGGTTCAATCCCAGGGTGGAGGCTCCGGTTCCCTCCCACAGTCCAAAGACATGTATATTAGGTTAATTGACTACACTTAATTGGCATTGACTTGAGTGTATGAGTGACTTGTCTTGAGATAACCTTGTGTATGGATGTAACCTTGTGTGTGTTACTGAACATGGCCATTGATGCTGATAGCAATGTTAAATAAATCAATAAATGTAAACTTTAAAATTTGCTGGTAGAATTCAGAATTTATTGTTCCAGCAATGATGACAAGCCGTCCTGGCCCAGATGCAGCAAAACAAGTCCAAACCATGATACTACGACCACCATGTTTTATGAATGGGATAAGGTTCTTATGCTGGAATGCAGTGTTTTCTTTTCTCCAGACGTATTCACAAAAAAAAAAACACAGTTAAATTTTGGTCTTATCCCTCCTAAAATTATTTTTTCCAGTTACCTACTGAATTGTCATGTGCTACGTGACGGGCAGCATAGTTTTTTTTAAGAGCAACGGTTTTCTCCTTTTTACTCTTGGAATGAACTTTGTTGGTTGACTGGCTAACAATGGTCTTCAAGTTCATCCATTTGTACACAATCTGACTAACTGTAGTTTGGTTGCGTTCAAACTCTTTAGAAATTGTTTTTTAACTTTTTCCAGCCTAGCTGATCATCAACAACTCTGTTTCTAAGGTCCTCAGAAATATTTTTTTCATGCCATGACACTCAAAGATCACACTTTGATATGATCCCTGTTATTTACTTCTTAAAGTTTTCAACCCCCTCTATATCTCTAAGTTATTTGCACTTCTACAAAAACCTCAAACCTACCTGTACTCATTTGTGTTGTCGAATTCCTGCTTATTGTGAGTGGGAGTGAGGTAGTTGCACTCGATCACCCCAATAACTCCCACTCCTTTTCTGACTCCCTAGGAAAAAACGCATGACCATTAACACCATGTGATTCTTTCCTGCTGTTAGGTCATATTTTGTTCCTCTTTGACATGTTACTTGCGATTAAGGGTGTACTCACATTGAGCACGGTTGCCTTGAACTGGGCCAGAGCTCGAATGGGGAGGGGGGACAAACGCGCTTTGGCCCGCACTCACACTAGGTTCACACAGAAACGCGCTCGTCATGCTTTCGTCATCACACAGCACACTTCATGGTTGTACGTGTGACCGGGAAATCACATATGTTTATGCCATTTTTAGCTTTCGTTTTATGCGTACTGTGCAGCTGCCTCCATAAGCACCAGATGCCGAAAATAAGTGCGTCACATCATCAGTACATTTATTATTTACATTAAGATTTACATTTACAGCATTTAGCAGACGCCCTTATCCAGAGCGACTTACAATTGATACAATCTTACAATTCAAGCAATTGTGGGTTAAGGGTCTTGCTCAAGGACCCAACAGTGACAGTTTGGCAGAGGTGGGATTATAACGCGTATTAGGGCTGTGTGTCAGTGTGCAAAAAGAAACAAAAAAGTCACATAGTAAGTACAAGCAGGAAGTCCGCTGTGCAGCACGATAAGCCGGAACACAGTGCGCTGCATAATCAATGCACCTTATTATAAGGCGTATTAGGGCTGTGTGTCAGCGCCAACAATAGAAATAAAAAAGCCATGTATAAGCATAGAGTCCGCTGTGCAGCATCAGAAACTGGAACACTGAGCTGCATCATCAATGCACTTATTATAAAGCTCATTATGGCTGCGTGTTAGCGCGAACAAAGAGAAACAAAAAAGTCACATAGTAAGTACAAGCATAAAGTCCACTGTGCAGCACCATAAGCCAGAACACAGTGAGCTGCATAATCAATGCACCTTGTTATAAGGTGTACTAGGGCTGTGTGTCAGAGCCAACAAAGAGAAATAAAAAAGCCATGTATAAGTATAAGCATAGAGTCCGCTGTGCAGCACGAGAAGCCAGAACACTGAGCTGCACTATCAATACACTTATTATAAGGTGTAAGGTGGTTTGTTAGTGCGAACAAAGAGAAACAAATAAGTCACATATTAAATACAAGCAGGAAGTCCGCTGTACAGCACGATAAGCCGAAATACAGCGCATCGCATTATCAATGAACCCTATTATAAGGCGACCGCGGTCAAGCTATCCGCGCTTCAGAGATTCACAGTCAAGCCATCCGCACTTTAAATCCGAATGCGCCTATATACGTGATATTACGGTATTGCGCTGCTCGCTACAGGTTGAAGCTGCTTAAGCACAGAGAAACAGACTAACATGTTTTTAACAGTTTTGATAGACTTTACCATTGTTTTAAAGGGTTTTGGCGTATTATGGCTGTTTGTTAGCGCGAACAAAGAAAAATAAAAAAGCCATGTATAAGTGTAAGCATATAGTCCAGTGTGCAGCATAATAAGCCGAAATACAGTGTGCTGCATTATCAATACACTTATTATAAAGCTTATTAGGGCTGTGTATCAGTGCGAGCAAAAAGAAATAAAAAAGGCATATATAAGTGTCCGCTGTGCAGCATAAGAAGTCAGAACATAGTGAGCTGCATAATCAATACACTTATTATAAGCCATATTAGGGCTTATAATAAACAAAACGAAACCAAAGAAAGGCATGTAATTACCCGATCATATATGTACAACAATGAAGTGCGCTGTGCTGTGTGGGCGCGTGTGATGACGAAAGCGTGCCGGAGCCCAACTATTCGAAGCGCGGCCGAGTGAGATTCCTCGTTTACCAAACGCGCCCGGGCGCGGTTCGAATTGCCTAGTGTGAGTACACCCTAATACTTAATATTAAATTAATTCCATTAAACTTTAGGTTATTAGGTTATAAGTGTCAAATATATATATATATATATATATATATATATATATATATATATATATATATGTATATACATATATATACACACGTGTATATATATATATAGATATATATATATATATATATATTATATATATATCTATAGATATAGAGATGTGTTGTGTGTATAGAGATATTGAGGCTAATATATGTGTTGTGTATGACATTAGATAGGTACTTGAGTGATATAATACATATAGATATGTATATATGATAGGGAGTATATCTCAATAGAGAGAGATAGAGAGAGATAGGGGATAGTAAAGTACGGGATATAGAGGGTAGATACATAAAGATTATATTATATACGTATGAGTATATATAGATAAGTATATATATATACATACGTAATATCTCTGTATATACGTCTATATATTATATATATATATATATATACACGTTATATATATATATATATATATATATATATATATATATACGTATATATACGTATATATATACACGTGTATATAATATATATATATATATATATATACACGTGTATATATATGTATATACATATATATAATATGTATATATACACACATATATATTCATATATATATATATATATACAACTACGTATATATGTATATATCAGGCACACATATATATATACTGAAAAAAAAAAAATTATATATATATATATATATATACACACACGTATATATACGTATATATATGTATATATACGTATATATATATATATATATATATATATATATATATAAATTTTTTTTTTCAGTATGTTGACATACATATACTAAATCCATCCCTTCAGTTCCATCAAGAAGAAAGCTCAAGCAGAATTTTGCAGATGTCTGAATCCAGGGTGACTTACAATTGAGGTTGAAGGGCAAAAAACGTTGCAGCTTTACTAATTTGCCTCAGTTACTGCACATAGTAATAGTGGAAATTGGATCAGAACATCCCCGAACTCCTTCAGGAACAAACACAGTGACAGATCCTGACCTTATCCTGGCAGGCGACGCGTTCGTAGGCTCTGATGAGGCGGTTCTTGTGGTACATCATGACCCCGTAGTGCTGTTTGGTCTTTGTGTTGTAGCCAAAGGTGATTGGGATTTCTTCTTTTTGTTTCTGAGACTTTTGTATAAGGATAATGTCTTATAAATCATTTAGCCTTAGAGGGCTGGGGTTATTTCAGCTGTATGACTTTGCCCGTATACAGTGCCTACAGAAAATTATCAGATCCTGTCAAAATCCTTACCTTTTGTGACATTACGTACTTTTTTATCTTGAACTATTAAAATGTAATTAGTAAAACGCTTGGTATGGACAAGTCATCAGCTCCTTTAGGGTAACCATTATAAACTTGCTCAAGTACAACAAATCACCTCCCAGATCATATACCAGACTAATTAGTATCCACCTGATATTGAACCGGGGATCTTGGGAGCTGTGAGGCAACCCCTAGCCTACCAACCAGAAGGTCATTATTTAGCGTGAAACAGAAACCCCTACACAGCTCTGCGATAGACTGTCATCAGTGTACATTCTCTTCTGCGCCCTGTAAGTTCCAGCACAGACTCTGATCAGGATAAGTAGGGTTAAAAGAGAAATGTAATAAATAAATAAACTATGTGTATTAGAGTGATGTATGTATCATGTGACACACAGAGTTAAGCAGCATGCAGCCTGCAGTGATGCAGATGGGGGAAGCACACCGGTGTGCTGGTGACACTTATGCCTCGCACACACTACACAACTTTCAAGGTTGTCAGATCGCTGTCCTGTTCACACTACACGACTTGCTTTCTCCAATCAGGAGTCTTGTTAGTCGTTGTGGTTTGAACACTACAAGACTTATAACACAAGAAGTGATAAGCGGGGATGTGTGTTAATGCCATCCAAGACCTTCTGCACATGCAACAACAACAAACCATGGTTCACAACCATATTAGGCCAAGAAAGATGCCTACAGAAGTGGGTATAGAGCCCTGTACATGCAGGCCAGAAACACAAAGGCCAAAAAACAGCTACATTGAAGTTGGAATACAGGTTTTCAGCTAATGATCCTAACTCAGCATGGATAGGCCTGCAAACCATTACTAATTATGGGAGACCACCCAACCCCGCTGAGGCAAACAAAAGCCTTGCTAACAACCTTAATCAGTTCCATTGCATTTTTTAGAGGGACACATTCACACCCGTCTCCTACCCCTTACTCATCATCAGCAACCCACTTCTCACCCTTAGCCACCACTCCCTCCCCACCGGATACACAATCTGCACTGAAGATGTGAGAAGGAAATTAGTTGGTTCTTCAAAAGCAAGAAAACCAGGAAGGCACCAGGTCCAGATGGTGTCTCACCCTTGTGTTTTAAAGTCTGCACTAACCAACTGGCTCCTATCTTCACACACATCTTCAACATGTCACTGGATCTGTGCAAAGTCCCATCCTGCTTCAAACGCTCCACCATCATCCTGGCCCCCAAGAAACCCTCCATCACAGGACTAAGACTACAGGCGTTTTGCTCTAACATATGTGGTTATGAAGTAATTTGAACGTCTGGATTTGATATATTTGAAGACCATCACAGGAACCCTCCAGTTTGATTATAGGGCAAACAGGTCAGTCAATGACACAGTCAAAATGGGACTGCACTACATCCTAGAACATCTTGACAGCCCAGGGACATATGCAAGGATCCTGTTCATGGACGTCACCTTAGCATTCAACACTATTATCCTAGAAATCCTCTTTTCCAAACTCTGTCAGCTCACTGACCCGCCATCTGTCAGTGGACAACAGCTTCCTAACTGGCAGAACATAACAGGCAAGGCTAGGGAACCTCACATCATCCATACAAGTCAGCACTGGCACTCCTCAGGGTTGTGTTCTCTCACTACTGCTCTTCTCCCTCTACTCTAATGACTGCATCACTACAGACCCAACAGTCAAACTCCTAACG
Source organism: Ancistrus triradiatus (assembly GCA_025084515.1). Taxonomy (NCBI): domain Eukaryota; kingdom Metazoa; phylum Chordata; class Actinopteri; order Siluriformes; family Loricariidae; genus Ancistrus; species Ancistrus triradiatus. Next base: position 15,798 of record JAJAGP010004434.1, on the reverse strand, counting down.
TGCAGACGACACTACAGTCATCCAAGATCGAGATGAGTCTGCATATCAGCAGGAGGTTGAACAGCTGGTGTTCTGGTGAAGTCTGAACAACCTGGAGCTGAACATGCTTAAGACAGTGGAGATGCTATTGCCCCTCACAATGTTGAACAGCACTGTGTCTACTATGGAGACCTTATTTGGAACTACCATTTCCCAAGACCTGAAGTGGTAGACTAATATCAACTGCAATATCACCAAAACGAAAGCAAAATAAACCAATAAAGATAACCCAAGCCGTAAGCGTACAGAGCCGCTATTCACAAGTATGCTTACGATGTGGGTCCGCGCATGCACAAAGTGCTAGAGCCCAAGCGGAGCTTCCGCAAGCACGTGCCTCACAAATAATCAAAATAAGCACCCGCTGGAGTGTGGCATGGAAGAGGATGAGGCTCTAAAGGCTCAAAAGCAGCCGGGAGAAGTAAACGCACCCGGTGGAAATAAACACAAAGGAATAAACAAATGCTGGCCCTACTCTACCAACTAAGGCGCTGACTTACCAAGCAATCTTGCAATTGCCCCCATCTGAAGGTCTTCGAACCCCTAGACGTACCTTTAACCCTAAACAAACCAACTAATACGCGAGAGAAAAGCACGCTGTATGAAGGCAGGTGCAGCACATGCACATTACGTGGGAACGGGCTGCATATGCAATGGTGCGACACTGTGTGAGCCCAAAGGTGTGTTTAAATAGGCTCAACAACAGGTTTTGCCACTTACACGCAAAAAGCCAAAATTGGAGTAAGAGCAAGCATGCACTAAAGGTGCTCACACCGCCAAGTGGGGTCAACACTGGCCATGAGCGGCCAAAGCGTGACTCCTAGTAGTGCCATTACGGCCCATTGTGTGTATGATCAACTCAGTGACCTACAACATTTCTAAGTTTCTGGCATTGATCCTCAACCTGTTGGTAGGCAGCACGGATCATCACATTCAGAACACCATGGATTTCGTGGATAGAGTGAGGGACGTCATTATGGAGACGGATGAAACAATGGTCTCATATGATGTCACATCTCTATTCACGTGCGTAGAGGTAGTCTGAATGAAACTACAGGATGACCCCGCTCTCAGCAATAGGACCACCCTGAACTCGAACCAGGTGTGTTTGCTTCTGGAACTGTGTGTTCAATCCACCTAATTCACATACAGAGTCAAGTCACGTCAGATTTATTTATATAGCGCTTTGTACAATGGAGCATTGTCTCAAAGCAACTTTACAATTTTAGATTATTTTCTAATATCTAATATCAATCCCAAATTGAGCAAGACTAGGGCAACAGTGGCAAGGAAAAACTCTCTAAGCGTTATGAGAAAGAAATCTTAGGAGGACCAAGACTCAAAAAGGGACCCAACCTCCTTGGGCGGCGTAGATGATAAATCTAAGAATGAAACTAATTTATCTAAACTGATGAGTCTTGGAGTGATAGTTCAAATAAAATGTAAAATATGCACATCGACATTAAGTAGTCTGATACACAGAGTCACTCCAGGATCCCCAGTCTAAGCAGGAATGGCCTTGGCGGCACTACGTCCCCAGCCGACCAGAGGAGGGTGAGAGCCACTGAGCCCCGGTGCGGCCCGAGTATGTTTGGACCGGAGCCGATGAAGGAAACAGCCTAAGCAAAGCTGAAGTGTATGAACATCATGTGTGGGATCAGAACCGGCACAGGAACACAGCTTGGACAGAAAACAGGAAATGTAATTAGTTATTGATTAAGAGCACAGTGTCTATTAACAGTCACTGATGCCACGTGTAGCATGAGACCCCGGCAGCATTAGCTATAGCAGCATAGCTAGAAAGAGAAGAACTGGAAGGTAACACAGCCAAGAGGGATCACATGAGATATCGGCAACACCACGGTAGACAAAAGACAGCAACCCAGCGTCTCTGATCACCATAATACTCTTTGACTATGAACCCCTAGCTCTTCCCATAGTCTAAGGCAAGAATGCACAAGTCAAGATCACGAGGACCGAAGCCCAGTTCAGCCAGACCGCCCACCCGACACTCTCGACTATAAGACGAGCAGGCCAGACATAGTTTGGTGATGTGATGAGCTTTGAATTTTATTCCTAATGTTTTTTATCTTATCATTAGAGAGAATCACTTTCTGTGGGGTTTTCTGTTAATTTGGAGACTGGATTAAAGAGAAATCTAGGATTATTCTTATTTTTCTCTATGATTGAGGAAAAATATGCAGCTTTAGCTTTAGTGAGGGCATGTTTACAGGCCATGCTATCCCTCCAAGCAATCTTAAATACGTCCAATTTACTATGTTGCCACTTGCGCTGTAGGCGCCATGTTCTTTGCTTTAAGGTACAGGTGTGGTCATTATACCATCGTGCTAGGATTTTTTTCCCTAATGCGTTTGACCCTAGCAGGAGCAATCATATCCAGGGTTGAGCGAAACACACATTCTCATTGGCCATTTACACATTCAAGATGACTGGGCTCTGTAAGTGTATTAAATTTTAAGTCTGGTAGGTTTTTAATAAACGCAGCTGGAGCAGCAGATGTGATAGTGCACTTGATGTGATAACGAGGCAGAAGAATTTTATTTTATTAGAGATAGCTCAAATACTAAAATATAGTGATCTGAAATCGAATCACTTTGTGGGAAAACATCAAGGTTATCTATATTAATACCAAATGTTAATATTAGATCTAAAGTATGATTACAGCGGTCGGTTGGTCCCATCACATTCCGAGTGATACTCAAGGTTTTGACTTATATAACGATGGATCAGTCACATTAAGAATCAGTATTTCAAATGATTTAGCCTTGTAATGGGATTTAGTTGTAATACCTAGCTCTTTGTCAAAAATTGTGGCTACTTCTCCCCCATGACCATTAGGACGAGGGCGATGAGCATGACTGTATCCAGGAGGTGAGGCTTCATTTAAGGCTAAATATTCATCAGGTATAATCCAAGTTTCAGTGAGACAGAGAGCGTGTACACATTTATCAGTGATCATTTAATTTGCAATCACTGCTTTGTTTGTAAGTGATCTAATGTTAAGTAATCCTAGCTTTAGTCTAAGGTTGTTATTTCTATGGAAGCTATCTGTGTTTATACTAATGAGGTTATTAAAACAGACTTTTTGTGAGCATTTACGTTTAGGACAGATGTGGGTAACAGCCACAGTTTCAATAATGTGGGTTCTGGGTGATGGTGCATGGCTACCAGCAGACAGCTGGTTAAGCCTAACTGTATGCTGCCTGACCCCTGCTCTGGATAGTCAGCCCCTAACCAATCGGGCCATAAGACTATGGGCAATGTTGCAGGAGATGAGAGCAGCACCCTCCCGAGTGGGATGGACACCTTCCCATCCTAAAAGGCCAGGCTTACCCTCAAAGGTTGTCCAATTGTCTATATAGCCCACGTTGTTTTCAGAGCACCACTTGGACAGCCAGCAGTTCAGCGAGCATAACCTGCTGTAGGCTTGGTCACCTCGCCGCATTGGGATGGGATATACACCACTGGCAGAGGTGTATATCATTAGACCCTACATGAACGACTGTCCTAGAGAATCTACGGCTCTCGAGTTCACTAAGACAACAATGACCGGCACTCTGGCTCCCAGGATACATGTAACTCTAGCTGCTGGTGTCTCTAAAGGGGTAGCTAGTTTCACGTGTCGTAAAATAGAGTCACCTATGACCAGAGCTCTTTCAACAGGCTGCTCAGTGGGTGCATCACTGAGGAGGGTAAACCTGTTGGACACGTGAACAGGTAAAAAGTGGTGTTCTTGTGGGCTAGCCTTACGACTACGTCGCCGAACCGTCACCCACTTGCCCTGCTGCAAGGGCACTGCCGGGATGGGGGCTCTAACTTCACCTTTGGCATCCAGATCTGCTAAGCTATAAGCTGAGCTAGCCTTCTCTAATGTCTGGATGTGCCCTTCTAAAACTACAATCTTCTTCGTCAGACTAGCTACAAGCCTACACCTATCACAAATAAAATTTACACTAATGACAGAGGAAGAATAGCTGAACATGCCACACTCGGCACAGAGAACAATCGCAGCAGAAGCCATGTTAATACAATTAATTAAATAATAAACTAAAGGTACTTGACTTCGACTGGTGTTCGACTTGTGGGGTACCGATTGAAGATCTGGTTTAGCCGATGGTAAGCTGCAGCCGATGGTCCAGTGCAATTCTTGATTAAAGCGTCGATGGAAAGTTAATACAAAATGTCACAAAAAAAAGTCTCAGAAAAAAAAGGTTGGGAAAAGGCTGTAAAAAGTTATAAAAACACACGCTACAGCAAAAGATGAAGCCAAAAAGACGCGATTCTGGTAATTAGCTAATGGCTAATTACTGCAAACACACACCGGTATACCTGTAAAGTTACTAAATAACGATTAGCAGCAAAACATATAATCCGCCGGTAATAGAAGGAAATGATTAAGATGTTGTAAAAAGTACTATTTATATGATACAAATGAGATTGGAAATTAAAATAGTTTAAAAGTAATAAACTGCTAACAGTTACAAACAGCGTGGAATCAGCGCAAATGAGTCTTGGTTGCCAGATCCTCACAATCCTCACAAGTTGGTCAGCGTTTTCTCTCAGCATTCTCTCAGTTTTCTCAGTCCAGGCAGAGGGCAGTACTATAGGCAGAAACATAGGTGCGCCATGGGTTCCCCAGTTTCAGCTTTTGTGGCCAACCTGTATACGGAAAAAGTGAAAAAGAAGGCACTAAATTCCTATTCAGGGACAGCCATTGGTTCAGATATGTGGATGACACCTGGGGTAAAATTAAATCTCAGGAAGTACCACATTTCATCGACCACATCAACTCAGTGGACAGACACATCAAGTTTACCAGAGAGGATGTGAAGAATGACAGGTTAGCCCTCTTGGATTGTGAAGTGGTGATTGGAGATGGGGGACAATTGAAAGTCGATGTTTACCGTAAGCCAACACATACGGATAAGTACTTAATGTTTGACTCTGTTCATCCATTGGAGGACAAATTAGGAGTCTTCAGGACACTGTACCACCGAACAGACAGCGTCCCCACTGACACAGAGGCCAAGGATGGAGAGAAATCTCACATTAAGCAGGTCCTAAGCAAATGTGGTTATCCAAACTGGGCCTTCGTCAAAGCCGGTAAGACACTCAAACAGTGCTGCAGCAGATCAATGACAGGAGAAGAACAACCGCGGTCTAAGCATAAACCAGTGGTGTTTCCATATGTGGCAGAGATATTGGAACAATTGAGACTTTATTGCAATTGAGGCATATTTACCAAACACCGTGTCTTGGTGACTTTCAAACCCCAAAACACGCTATGCCAGAAACTGGTCCACCTCTAAGATCTGGTCCCCAGTACAAACAGTGTAATATAATGTATGCTGTTAAGTGCTGGGAGGATCGCCAGGAATTGTACATCGGGGAAACCAAACAGCCGCTGGCAAAATGGATGGCACAACATAGAAGAGCTATCTCATCAGGGCAGGACTCTTTCAAGGATGAAGACATGCAGAGCCTTGATAAGGAGGAATGCTGGTTTGAACGCGGAGTAAAAGAAAACATTTTTGTTAAAAGGGAGTGCCCATGCCTGAACTGAGGAGGGGGCCTCAGAGTATACCTCTCACCATCTTACAATGGCGCCATCGCAGCCATTCTCCAATCCTGTGGGAATGGCACATGTGGCGATTGTCATTAATGGCCATGGCAATGTGCGTATTAAACTGATGACCGGTCCCACTGTTATGTAATGGTGCTGGTATCAGTTGTTATGCAAATGTGCTGTATATAAGATTGGGGAAGTTTTCTAACTAGCTGAGACTGAAGAAGTCACTTAGCTGAGTGACTGTTACGGTCCGGGGAACGAACCGGAAAAGGGATATGTTAACAAAGGACACAAGTGAGAAAGATCCCTGGGAAGGTGGTCGAAGGGGACCATAATACAAAGCAGCCAGTAAAAAAAGGGGAAATGGATAGACTAACAGTCACCTAGAACAGGGATGATGGCCCACAGTCAAGTACCGAGTTGGCAAATGGAGGATTCAAACCAGGGATGTAGTGATGATAAGACCGGCATTAGTAATGCACCATGCATGCGGTGACGTCAGTGCTGTGAGAACGCTGGTAGAAATGGGAGAGGAGAACGCAAAACTGCACGTAGTGGGAACTAGAATGAAAAGGGGCGAAAATGCGTCTTAAAACGGGAAAAAGGTGATGCGGAAATGAGTTGAGCATAACCTCGAGCGACTAGCGTACGTTATCCGAACTGGGGGGGATTTTGCGGGACTAGCCTACCGGTTTCTCTAACGTGAGGAAGGGGAAGAGAATAATGCCACAAACGACCTAATAACGTGCTAAACAAATGTAACAATAGGAGAGACTGCAACGCCGGTCGCCGTTTGGGCTGGCTTCTTATGGCTGAGCGGCAGGTGCGGTTGATCCACGCTGATGGGGGGGCTTGTGGGCATTCGTGTTGCCCTATGCTCGGCACATTCAGCAGGCCGATGCCGCCCTCTGGAACTGCCAGTTAAGTTCCGGGTCAAGGATGTGACGAGCCGGAACCCAGGATCATTCCTCTGGGTCGTACCCCTGCCAGTCCACCAGGTACTGGGTGTTCCACTGAACCCAGCGGGAGTCCAGCAACCACCGCACAGTATACACCGGAGGCCCCTGAACAGAACGTGGGGCTGTTGGTTAGTGGGTGCACTGCCCTGGCAGAGGAAAGGTTTGAGGCATGAGGCGTGGAAGGTTGGGTGGACCTTCATGGCCGAGGTCCAGGTTCAAAATAATTCATACTTTTCTTGTATAAAAATGTAAACAAAAAAAAAAAACTTTAGTCTCCTGCAATTAAAAAGAAATTAGGATTCTCAATGAGAACGGGATATGCATCTGACTGTCTGAACCAAATATATATTAATAATTTCTATACTTTAAATGACTGTTCTTCAGGAGTCCCTCGCATGAGGTAAAAGCAAGTTGGCTGAAACTTTAGTGTCATTTTAAAAAGCTTTTAAAAAATAATGCATATTTTATTTTTTCTTCAGAGTAATTGCTACAAATAGTACAATGTGCCGAGAAAAATATTATGGGGTAGTTAACAAGCGTTTGTTTGCACAAAGCAAGGTATTTTGTTTTTTCTTTGTAAAGAGATAAGGGAAATAAGGACTTAAAAAAGGACTTTTGTATTCTGCAAACATGGGGTTAATATGGGAGAATCTAATGAGAATAGCGTTCAAATCTGGAATTGCATTACATGGTAGCAAAATCAAGAACGTATAATCCAATTAGACGATCACACCGGATCACGTCCCATTTGTGCATCGCTGTCCTTCGTGTCACGATACATCGTTACACCCCTACAAGCCAGTTGAGAAGCCTATTATGTAAAAGTACTGAGTGATGCTGTAACAGTAAAAATAAAAAAAGAGTCAGTTCCTGTTGTAGCACGCGCTGTTTGTTTGTAGCCACTAACAGCCAGGCTAGTAACTCTTCGTATTTTTTCTTAATTTGATCTGAATTCAAATTGAATCTATTTTTGTTTAGTTTCACTTGCCACTTGCACTAGCTACATTGACTACGGTCAACAATACGTCTGTTGTAGCTGCTTTGTACACCACTGCTCTGCAACCAGAAACTGTGCAGGCCGCTATACCATGGTCACAACTGGATGTGTGGCCAAAACTGATAAGCGAAACGGCAGGCGCTCTGACCGCCATCCTCAGCTCCCGACCCAACATTGCGGCATTGCTTTGAGAAACAGATTTTCAGTTTTAGATCAATTCGATGTCCCTCCTGAGGAGTCTTAAAATTTTGTAAATTCGTCCACAGTACCTGTTCAGTCACCACGGCAGATGAAGGAGATCAAAAGGAGCAGGCCTTATGCTCCTAGCCAGGGCCATTTCAACGAAGCTTCAACCCAGCATTTTAATTCTGCTAGACAAATTGGATGGCGGGCCTCATCTCGGGTTCCTCCACCAGCAACATTGATTGTGGGAGACACCATAGTTAGGAATATTAGGAGAAGTTCTGCTGTGGTCCACTCGTTTTCGGGAGCCAAAGTTGCGGACATTCTTCTACAACTCCCCTTTTTGCTGGAGAAATACACTTCAGACCAGAATTTGATTATCCACGCTGGATGTAACAATATTCATGATCAGAGGTCCGAGGTCCTGAAGTTGGATTTTAATGACCTGTTTAGTTTTCGTGAGATGAAAACGTATTTTCATCTCCAGACCCATCCCGAGTCTGGGAAGAGGAATTGGAAGCTTCAGTCGCACCTTGAGTCTGGACAGCTGGCTACAGGAGACCTGTTCGTTACATAAGCTTGTTTTTATTGATAATTTGAATCTTTCCTGGAATCGTCCTTCCTTCTTTAGGAATGACGGATTACACCCCAGTAACTTAGGGACACAGGTTGTAGTGAACAATATGTTCTACATGATGCATAACTATACGAAATGACTCAGGGCTTCATCTTCATAAAATAAAAAAACCACCCTGTTTATGCTCATTACAATTTATCGGCCCCCTGGTCCTTATTCTGAGTTTCTTCAAGAGTTTGCAAACTTTATCTCTAAACTACTACTAACAACTGATAAGGCTTTAATTGTAGGAGACTTCAATATTCATTATGAAAACGAGCATGATCCTCTTAAAGTTGCATTTGACACCATTATACAATCTATGGGTATCACCCCGAAGTAATAGGTCCTGCTCACCGCTGTAATCATAATTTAGATTTAAGGCTTTAATTGTGGGAGACTTTAATATTCATTGTGAAAACGAGCATGATCCTCTTAAAGTTGCATTTGACACCATTATACAATCTATGGGTATCACCCAGAAGTAATAGGTCCTACACACCACTGTAATCATACCTTAGATTTAATACTAACATTTGGCATCAATATTGATAAGCTTGCTGCTATATCACAAAGTGACTTAATCTCAGATCACTCTCTGCATCTGTGTTTAACCAGTAAGATTTGTTTAGAGTGTCGTCCTCAATCTAAGTGTACTATTACTTCTGCTACTGCAGCTGCTTTCATTAAGAACCTCCCAGAACTATTGACTTTGTCACCAGTAGAGCCTGAACAACTCAAACAGGCATCACAACGGTTAGAGTCTGTGCCATGCACAACCTTAGACAATGTAGCACCAGTTACAACCAAAATGATCAGGGATAAAAGGCTGGCCCCTTGGTATAATGATCATACACATGCTCTACAACACACTGCACGAAAATCAGAGCGCAAATGGTGACACACTACAATGGAAGTGTATAAGTTGGCATGGAAAGATGAATACAAAAACGCCCTTAAAAGGCATATACAGATATATATTCCTCGGTGTAATAGCGCGAGCAAACAAGAGTCGACACAAAATCGGTCTTCAACAGTTAGTAGGCCATTAAACCAAAACAATACCCCATGACGTGGGAGAGCTAGGGCCCTCCCTAAATACAGTGTCCAACACCTGAAAGCAATCCTAACCAGGGCCCTAGCTTCTCCTTCGGGTGCTCCACAGTCCGGTGGAGCACCGCAAATGTCATTGTCCATCCCCTGGCGACGAAGAGGGGCATTGCAAGCCCAAGTTCAGGGCGTGACATAACCCAACCCCCCCCCCCCCCCAAAGGAGCCCAAGACGAAGCCAGGGCTTCTTAATAAAAGGTACCTTGGGACCCTTCCCCTTGTCTGGGGGCTTTCTCTCAGGCACCTGGGGGGGGGGGGGGTGGAGTGAGGCACTCTGAAAGTTCTCCAAAAACGTGGTCTCCAGGGAACACACGGCTTCCAGAAAACAAACGGCCGCTGACATGGCCTCTGGCAAGGCCTCTTGGGATGACATGGCTTCTGGCAGGGCCTCTGGGGATGACACGGCCTCTGGCAAGGCCTCTCGGGACAACAAGGCCTCTTGGTAGGCCTCTCGGGATGACACAGCCTCTTGGTAGGCCTCTCAAGATGACAAGGCCTCTTGGTAGGCCTCTCGGGACGACACGGCCTCCGGCAAGACCTCTTGGGATGACACGGCCTCCTGCAGGGCCTCTCGGGATGACACGGCCTCCTGCAAGGCCTTTTGAGAACTCACGGCCTCCTTCAGGGCCTCTCGGGTACATACTGTCTCTGGCAAGGCCTCTCGCACGGACGCCCTCTGCGCAGGCACAATGAATCGGAACAGATGCCATCGGCGCAGGCACAGGAACCAGAGCTGACGACCTCGGCGCAGGCACAGGAACCGGAGCAGACGACCTCGGCGCTGGCACAGGAGCCGGAGCAGACGACCTCGACGCTGGCACAGGAACTGGAGCAGACAACCTCGGCACTGGCACAGGAGCCGGAACAGACGACCTCGGCGCTGGCACAGGAGCCAGAGCAGACGACCTCGGCGCTGGCACAGGAGCCGGAGCAGATGATCTCGGCACTGGCAAGGAGCTGGAGCAGACGAGCTCGGCGCTGGCACAGGAGCAGATGACCTCAGCGCTGGCACATTAGCAAGAACAGATGCTTTCCTCCATGGCGCAGGGGTCAGCGCAAATGTTCGTGGCGCGGGAGTGAGCGCCGATGTCCATGGCGTTTGAGTCGGCGTCAATGTCCGTGGTGCTGTGCTTGGATACGCAACCAGTAGGCGCTACGTGCTCACATAGGGAACTATACAACCGATTCTGACTCGGAATCTGCGAACTCAGACACAACAGTAACATGCTTGGACACGAAGCCAGAAGGCACAACGTGCTCACATACTAAACTATACAATACTATCGGCCCAGAGTCGGAATCAGCAAACTCGGACTTAGCATTAACATGCTCGGATATGGAACCAGAAGGCGCTATGCTCCCACACACAGAATAATACTATTCAACCGGTTCAGACTTGGGATCTGTGCTACGCGCTCACAGACAGAACTACACAGACAGAACTATATTAGTTGGCGCTGTGTAGGATGGCTGCCTCTCCAGTAGCTCTCTAGTTTTCTTAACGTTTTAGCTTTTTAACCTTCTTTTTTAACCTTTTTTTTCACAATTGTATGCTTTATATACATCCCATGGATATTTCTAATTTTAAGATGCAACCAGGAGCCAGTTTTATCATTTACAAGAGAGAAGAGCTGCTGGCCCTGAGAACAATGGGACGAGCCGGGATACGACATCCCATTCCGGCAGAACTGAGGAGAAGAACCAGGGGATCTAAAGCCGGGGCTAAGCTAAAAGCTAAGCTAGCGGAGAATCGGCGTTGCTGTAAACCATCCATTCCCTCCATTATTATGGGGAATGTAAACTCGCTGCCGAACAAGATAGATGAGCTGTCCACACTTAAGAACCAACGGACTTACCGTGAGAGCAGCTTGTTAATATTCACGGAGACATGGCTAACCCGGCTTGCACCAGATGCTAACATGGATCTGCACGTGGATTGGTGTAATCCCGGACATATCTCTATAAAGACGGTCCTGTGCGGTTCGGATCTGGAGCTGTTAGCAGTTAGCCTGCGGCCATATTACCTGCCGAGGGAGTTCAGTCATGTGATCACCATGTGTGTTTACATTCCTCAGAGGGCAAACGCAGCCATTGCATGTGAGAGGATTCACTATGTCACAGCAAGGTTGCAGACACAGCACCCTGATGCATTTATGATCATTTCTGGGGACTTTAATCATGCTACTTTGGACTCCACCTTGGCTGCTTTTTACCAGGTTGTAGATTGTCCAACAAGAAACAATAGGACAATTGACTTGCTGTATGCTAATGTCAGAGACGCATACAGAGTCACACCCCTCCCCCCACTAGGGAAGTCTGACCACAACTTGGTTCATCTGCAACCAAAGTACACTCCCCTGGTTCATAGGCAGCCTGCAACAACCTGCCCTGTTCGGAGATGGACCCCGGAAATGGAAGCCGCACTCAGAGACTGTTATAACAACACGGACTGGGATGTGCTGTTAGCCCACATGGCGAGGACATAGATGGGATGACACACAGTCTGACGGATTATCTCAACTTCTGTCCAGAAGTTGTCTCCCCCATTAAGACTGTACGATGTTACCCTAACAACAAACCATGGGTAACGCAGGAAGTCAAAGCTGTCCTCAATAAGAAGAAAGTCGCCTTTCGGAACAAGAACAGGGAGGCGATGAAAGCAGCACAAAAGGAGGTGAAACAATGTGTGAGGGAAGCTAAGGACAACTACAGGAGAAAGGTAGAGCAGAAGCTGAAAGAGAACAACATGAGGGAGGTCTGGGAAGGTGTGAAAACCATCACAGATCACAAATCAAAGACCAGAGCTGTAGAGGGGACTATGGAGAAGGCGAACGAGATGAACAACTTCTTCAACCGGTTCAACCAGTTTAGCCCACCCACACTCTCTTCCACAATCCAGCCATCTCTCCTCCTTCCCTCAACACACCATCCCCTAATCCCTGCAGGAGCTCCCTCCTCCTCCTCTCCCTCTCTACCCATCTCGACACAGACACAGACTACATACTTCAGTGTAGGTCAGGTTTGAGGTCAACTGAAGAAGCTTCACTCCAGGAAAGCAGCAGGCCCGGACAAGGTGTGTTCCAGACTACTGAAGACCTGTTCTGCTGAGCTGAGTGATCCTTTACAACGTATCTTCAACCTCAGTCTGCAGTTGGGGAGAGTACCCACCCTCTGGAAGACATCGTGCATAGTGCCAGTTCCCAAAAAGAACAGGTCCAGTGAGCTGAATGACTTCCGACCGGTGGCACTCACTTCACATTTGATGAAGACTCTGGAACGGCTCTTCCTTGGTCTACTCAGACCACAAGTGCAACACGCCCAGAACACACTACAGTTTGCGTGGAGGGTGTTGGTGTGGAAGATGCCATCCTCCATCTTCTATATAGAGCCCACTCGCACCTGGATAAGGGAAATGGCACAGTGAGAATCCTCTTTTTGGACTTCTCGAGTGCCTTCAACACCATTCAACCCCTTATACTTCAGGACAAACTTAACAGGATGTGAGTGGAACCCTGCCTGGTCTCCTGGATCTCTAACTACCTCACTGATAGACCACAGTACATCAGACTGAAGGACATCACGTCTGCAACTGTGACTAGCAGCACTGGAACACCCCAGGGAATGGTGCTGGCCCCTCTCCTCTGCACCCTGTATACTGCGCACTTCTGTTACAACTCTGAGCTTTGTCGCATCCAGAAGTTTGCAGATGACACAGCCATTGTGGGGTGTATCAAAGAGGACAGCGAGGAGGAATATAGGAGCCTGGTAAAGGACTTTTCCGTGTGGTGCAATAGGAACCATCTGCAGCTCAACACCACAAAGACCAAGGAGTTAGTCATTATCTTTGGGCGATCCAGATCAACACCACGACCGGTCCTGATCGAAGGGGTTGAGGTGGAGGTGGTGGATTCCTATAAGTACCTCGGGCTGTGGCTGGATAGCAAGCTGGACTGGTCCTGTAACACCAGTCACTTGTATAGGAAGAGTCAGAGAAGGATGTACATCCTGAGGAGGCTACGATCCTTTAACATCTGCAGGAAACTCTTGTGGATGTTTTATCAGTCTGTGGTCGCCAGTGTCCTGTTCTACACAGTGGTGTGCAGGGGGGGGGGGATATTAAAAAAGGACACATCCAGATTGGACAAATTGATTAGGCGAGCAGGTTCTGTGATTGGCATGAAGTTGAATTGTCTGGTGACGGTGGCAGAGAAGAGGATTATGGACAAACTTTTAAACATCATGGAAGTCATCCTTTGCACACCGTCATCATTAACCAAAGGAGCCTGTTTAGTGACAGGCTTCTACATCCAAAGTGCAGGACCAACAGACTGAAAAACTCCTTTGCCCCTCATGCCATCAGACTGTACAACTCTTCGTGGGGGGGGGGTTATTTTGTAACAGACTGTAACAGACCATAGCACAACACAAAACGTGTGCAGTATTTTTTTATTTTTTTATTATTTTTTTAATTCATTGTGCAATTTCTAATTTATACTTTTCCTTTCTTTCTCTTACTTTCTTTCTGTGTGTACATTTCAGTTGATGCTGCTGGAAATTTAATTTCCCTGAGGGAAAACTCCCAAAGGGATCAATAAAGTTCTATCTTATCTTATCTTATCTTACACAACATGACCGACTCATGCTCAAACACGAAACCAGAAAACATGACACGCTCAGATACAGGACCACACTAGGCTAATGATTCAGACACGGAATTAATAAACTCAGATATGAAACTAGGGTCCTCCTGCAAGATGTTAGCATGCTCCAATATGGGGCTATGGGGTGTTAAAGGCTCCTTTATGGAGCTAGCGTGCTCACATGCGATGCTAGCACGCATGCAGGTACTGCACTAGTGTATTCAAGTACAGGGCTAACAGGCCCAAATACAGAACTAGGGTGCTCAACTATAGAGCTAATATAAGGTACTGGGCCACTGGACGCTAACTGCTCCAATACTGAGCTAACGGCTCAGCCACGGAGCCACGAAGCACGGCTTGCTCAGATACGGAGCTAGCGGGCCTAAATACTGGGCTACTGAGCTCTAACTGCTCAGGTACTGAGCTATGGGGCGCTAATGGCTCACCTACATAGCTAACAGGTGTGGCGTGCTCAGCTACGGTGCTAGCGGGCTCAAGTATTGAGCTAACAGGCTCAACAACTGAGCTAATGGGTGCTAACCGGTGCTTGGCCAGAACCTTCCGGCTGCTGCTGAGCTGGGGATCCCACATATGACAAGCAAAACCAGGCCCAACTGGTCGACTGGTGGACTCCTGCTTATCACTAGCAGAGAGGCCAAACCTGTCCCACAGCTCGATAAAGAGCTGGTGGCAGGTCCCCAATATTAACCGTGAGCAGTTAGCGGATGCCCAGTCAAACCAAACCGGGGTAACGCGATTACTGCAATTACGGGCCCTTATGGGAGGACTGGAGACGTGCGCAGGTTCAATACAAGTCACCATAATATTTTATTAGAACAAACAAAGAAAACCACTGGGCAAACGCAAACAAAACAAAAGCTATCACAACATAACCAAAATAAGCGGGCTTTACCGTAACCGTAAGCGTGCTTACCGCAAGACATTAACAAGAGCGGGCTGACCGCAAGGCATATGCAGATATATATTCCTCGGCATAATAGCGCGAGCAAACACGAGTCAACACAAAAGCAGTTTTAAACCAAAACTTTTTTAAGAAGCTCTTCTGTCCTCCACTTGTTACCTGTATTAATGGCACCTGTTTGACCTCGTTATCTGTATAAAAGACACCTGTCCACAGCCTCAAAAAGTGAGACTCCAAACTCAACCATGGCCAAGACCATAGAGCTGTCGAAGGACACCAGGAAGAAAATTGTAGACCTGCACCAGGCTGGGAAGAGTGAATCTACAATAGGCAAGCAGGTTGGTGTGAATAAATCAACTGTGGGAGCAACTGTAAGACATACAAGATCGTTGATAATCTCTCTTGACCTGGGGCTCCAAGCAAGATCTCATCCCATGGGGTCAAAATGATCATGAGAACGGTGAGCAAAAATCCCTGAACTACATGGATGGACCTGATGAATGACCTGCAGAGAGCTGGGACCAACATAACAAGGCTGCCATCAGTAACACACTACGCCGAGAGGGACTCAGATCCTGCAGTGCCAGGCGTGCCCCTCTGCTTAAGCCAGTACATGTCCAGGCCCGCCTGAAGTTTGCCAGAGAGCATACAGATGATCCAGAAAAGGATTGGGAGAATATCATGTGGTCAAATGAAACCAAAATAGAACTTTTTGGTAAAAACTCAACTGGAGGAAAAAGGATGC